>PVIR01031184.1:0-19633 GCA_004026965.1 Petromus typicus | reverse complement strand
TCGATTCCCCGGTAACCACATAACAATACTGGGTGTGGAGACCCACACCCAGCAGCAACCAGTACCACATGCCACAGTGCCGGGCGTGGTGGCTCACGCCTGTAATCCCAGCACTCGGGAGGCAGAGGCAGGAGGATTGTGATGTGAGTTGGAGGCTGAGCTCAGGGCCAGCCTGAACCACAAAGCAAGACCCTGTCTCCAAAAACCTAAAAAAAAAAAAATAAATAAATAAAAATAATCTTGATGGAAAATTTCCTAAGACTGAAACAAAAACGTTATAAAAAAATGTTATAAAAGGAAAGAAAAATTTAAAAGTATATACTGCAAGCAATTTGAGTTAAAAACATTCACCAAACATGTAACAAAGGATTAATTTCTTCAATATACAAGAACTCTTATACCCAATAAAGGATAAAAACTCAAAAGAATACTAACAGTTTAGTAACCATAAACATTAAAATGGCCAGGGGTCAACTTCATTCATAGTTTTAAAAATACACATCAAAGTAATGACCTATTTTTTACCTTTTAGAGTTTCAAACCTTTACAAAGTTTAAGAATCTGTGTGTGAGCTAGGGCTGGGGATTTAGCTCAGTAGTTCCGGCGCCTGTTTTGCAAGCGCAAGGACCCGGGTCCGATCCCCGGTAACCACATACCGTACTGAGTGTGGAGACTCACGCCCAGCAGCAACCAGTGCCACAGCGTGATGGCTCACGCCTGTAATCCCAGCACTCGGGAGGCAGAGGCAGGAGGACTGCTGTGATGTGAGTATGAGGCTGAGCTCAGGCCAGCCTGAACTACAAAGCAAGACCCTGTCTCAAAAAACCTAAAAAAAAAAAGAATCCGTGAGCTATAGTAAAACTGCCATAGTCTTTGTGGAAAACAATTTGGCGATATATACTTGAAGCTATTATTGGAGGATTTCTAATCTCAGGAAGATAAAAGTAAGATACACAGCAGTTTGTGTTTAATCTAGTTTCATTTATCTCTCTTTTTTCTAATTAAAATATTCAAAAGCATTACCAAAGCCAGACATCTATGGAAGAGAGACTAAAGACAAATGTCTACCATGAATATTGATAAAGTATTTATAACAATAAATGAGCAAATTGAACCAGGAACATATTAAAAGGTCTGCCTACACATGGTTACCAAGTGGGATATAGCTCAAGAATGCAAGTATGACTTAATATCTGATCAATTAATATAGTACACCATAAAATGACATGAATGTAAAAACTACACATGGCAACAGATGCAGAAAAAAACTTCACAACATCCAACACACAGTCATTATAAAAACTCAACTAGGGCTAAAAAGAAACTTCCTCAATCATATAAAAGACAACAAGGAAAACTATAATCAAGATCACACTTAATGGTTAAAGACTGAATCCTAGGTCTGGGGATTTAGTTCAGTGATGTTCCTTGTAAACCAAAGTCCTGAGTGTGATCCTAGGTACAAAAAAAAAAAGACTGAATGCTAAATTCCCCTAAGATCAGCACCAATGCAGGAATATCTACACTTATCTCTATTCAAATCTGTGCTATAAATCAGTATACTAAAGCAAACAAACTAACTGAAAATTAAAGGTATCCAGATCAAAAAGAAGTGAAAAGTGCTTCTATTTACAGTTCACACAATCCCATACCTAGATTATCTTAAGAAATCTATAAAACTTGGGCCAAGAATTTAGCTCTATGGCACTCTGCCCACCTGGCAAGTGCAAGGTCCTGAGTTGAATACCTGGCATCCCCCAAAAATAAATCTACAAAACTGATTAGCACTAACAAACAAGTTCAGGACAGTCATAGACTATCACATTAATATATTAAAATTAACTATACTTTCATATACTAGCAACAAGCAATTAAAAAAATTCTAGTTGCTATCAAAAAGAATAAAATAGGCCAGGGATGTAGCTCAGTGACACAATGTCTGCCTGGCAAGCCCAAGATCCTAAGTTCAATCCTTCCCCCCCACAAAGAATATAACATTTAGAAATACATATTTTAAGAAGGATCTGTACTTTGAGAATTATAAAATGCCAAGAGGAATGAAAATATCTAAATAATTGGAGACATTATTTGTGGATTACAGACTCAACATTGTCAGAATGACAAGTTTCATATGGATTCAATGTAATTCCTATCAAAATCTCAAGAGAATTTTTTGTAGAAAATGACAAATGATCCCAGAATTTATGCAGAAATGGAAAGGACCTGGACCATCTGAAACAACTTTGAAAAAATAATTGGAGGTTTTTTATTACCCAATTTCTAAACATTAAAAAGCACAGTAATAATGACAGTGTTATAAGGATAGGCATACATAACAACAGAACAGAATTACAAGTCCAGAAATAAACTTTATTATTTATTTACTCTAGAGACAAAGTCTCACTATGTAGTTCAGGTTGGACTTGAACTCACTATGTAGCATAGGCTGGCCTCAAACTCATAGCAATCTTCCTGTCTCAGCCTTCCAAGGGCTGGGATAAATGGCATGTACTATCACGTCTGTCTAGAAATAAACTTTCAGAGTAAACTGATTTTTTCTGATACTGGGGATTGAACCTATACTGGGAATGTGCTCTACAACTGAGCTATATCCTCAGTCTTTGGTTCAAACTTTAGTCCTGCCTCAGCTTGTGCTGTGCTTGGCTTCGGGAGAAATTTTTTCCAAATCACGTATCTGATAAGAGACAGGGCCTAGAATATAACGAGCTCTTACCATTTAAGAAGACAATAAACAACTCAATTAAAAAATGTACAAGACCTGGGCCGGGGAGTTAGCTCAGTGGTTCCGGCGCATGTCTTGCAAGCGCAGGGACCCGGGTTCGATTCCCCGGTAACCACATAACAATACTGGGTGTGGAGACCCACACCCAGCAGCAACCAGTACCACATACCACAGTGCCGGGCGTGGTGGCTCACGCCTGTAATCCCAGCACTCGGGAGGCAGAGGCAGGAGGATTGTGATGTGAGTTGGAGGCTGAGCTGAGGGCCAGCCTGAGCCACAGGGCGAGACCCTGTCTCCAAAAACCTAAAAAAAAAAAAAAAAAAAAAAAAAAAAAAAAAAAAAAAAAATGTACAAGACCTGATAAGAGTGACAGATCACATGCCTGGTGTGTATAAAGGCCCTATGTTCAAATTCTGGGGGCAATTGGGAGGGGAGATTTGAATAATTAACCAGAGAAGACACATAAATGGTCAATAAACATGTAAGATGTTTAATATCATTTGTGAGAAGTACAAATCAATACTCACTAAGATGACTCAACTCACAGACACAGACAAGAAGCAGACCAGAAAGAACATGGAGAAACTAGAACCTTCTTCACATACTGCTGGTGGGAAAGTAGAAGACCACAGCCATTTTAGAAAGTTAGGCAATATTTTAAAAAGTTCTACAAAAACTTATTAGCCAAGGATTTCCAACTCCAGGCATTTACTAAAGAGAAAAATAAAAGTTCAGCAAAGATTTCCATGTGAATGTTTACAGCAGGTTTAATCACAGTACAGTAGTATCTTCTTACCCATGGTTTCACTTTCCAGTTTGTTACCTACAGTTAATCAGGCTTTGAAAATATTAGATGTCTCAGAAATAAATTTCAGATAACTTTTAGTATAATGTTATAATTGTTCTATTTTATTACTATTGCTAATCCCAACATGTCTAATTTATAAACTTAAAAACGTATGTATGAGGTGACTGACAAATATAATTAAATTTTTAAAAAATTATTACAGTAAAAGACACATGGCCATTAATTCCCCTCAAAATACACCCTCCCCCAGTTTGAATACACTTATCCCACTGTGCTTGCCACATTTTTTATTCTGTTTTGTTGTTTTTGTTGTTGCTTTTGAGACAAGGTCTCACTTTGTAGTTCAGGCTGGTCCCAAACTCACTATGCAGCACAGGCCAGCCCTGAACTCACAGCAATCCTCCTCCCTCTGCCTCTCAGTGCTGGGATTGTAGGTGTGAGCCACCATGCCCGGCGCTGCAGTATGTGGTTACCAGAGATTGAACTCAGGACTTTGTGCTTGCCAGGCAGATGCCGAAACCACTGAGCTAAATCCCTAGTCCTGTCTGCCACTTTCTGAAGTGGCTAAAGAAGTCCTTTTTCATGAGTGTCTTAGGTGCACTGTTACAGTTACCTTAATGTCCCAAAATCAACTTCAAATGTTTATCTTTCATAGCCATTTTGGTTTTGGAGAAAAGCCAGATGTTGTACAGAGCCAGACACAATGAATAAGGTAAATAACACACTGTAATGTTTTTATAAGCCCGCCTTTCTCTTGGATGGCCACTGGCATTCATTGAATTTTTCATCATAGCTCACAGACACTCACTAACAGAAGTCGTCACTTCCAGAAGTGCTTCACAAAGTGGCAAGAAAGATGGGATGAGTTCAAAGAAAGAGTATTTTTGGAAAGTATTAATGGCAATGTATATATTATTGTAATAAACATTATTAATATAATCATACACAGGATGGTTTCTGGCATTTACCTGGGGTATCTTGGAATGTATTTCCTTGGATAAAAGGGGACTAATATAGGGCAAAATTGGAAACAACCCAAAGGTCCACCAATTTGTTACTGAATGGAGAAACAAAATGTAGTAAGTCCACACAATGGGACACTATTCACCACTACAGAATGAACACAGATGAACCTCAAAAACATTATCTTAGGCTGGGGATTTAGCTCAGTGGTTCCGGCACCTGTCTTGCAAGCGCAAGGGCGCGGGTTCAATCACCAGTAACCACATACCACACTGGGTGTGGAGACTCACACCCAGCAGCAATCAGTACCAAATACCACAGTGCCGGGCGTGTTGGCTCACGCCTATAATCCCAGCACTCAGGAGGCAGAGGCAGGAGGATTGCTATGATGTGAGTTGCAGGCTGAGCTCAGGGTCAGCCTGAACTACAAAGGAGACCTTGTCTCAAAAACAAACAAACAAAAAACCATTATCCTAAGTACAAGAAGCCAGATGCAAAAGTCTATACATAGCATGATTTCACTCCCACTAAATGTCTAGAAAAAGAAAGAAAATCAGTGGTTAGCTGGTTATGGGAGCAAGGGTTGATTAAATGTCAATCTCTTGACTGTAAAGAAACAGAAATGTTCTAAAACATTGTGTCACTGTAGTGATCGTTGCACAAGTCTTCACACTTACTAAAGTTCACTAGATTTACACTTACAATGGGTAGTTTTACAGTATCATCTTATCTTAATAAACCTGAAGAAAAAAATAGCTAAGAGGAAGTACAGATGAACTGTGGCAATATAATGGTAATTGGTTAAACCAGAAAAAGAGGGTTAGCTATAGTGTTTCTTCTATTTTCATATATACTGAAAATTGTAATGTTTTAAAAAGTAGGTCTTTTAATATGAACAAAATTATATACATATGTACATATATGTATATATACATATGTACGTACACACACACACACACACACACACCCCAGGGATCAAACTCAGGCTCTTATGCTCCCAAGGTAGGGGCGGTACCAAAAAATTTTCTACAAATATTTTAAAAAGCAAAGGTTGCGGATGAATGAATTAGAAGTAGCCTAGTACCTTTTCCTTTTCTCTCCATTCATTTATCCATGGCAGTATGGAATAAAGGCCTTTGTACTGAGCTACATCCTCAGCCCTTTATTATTTTTAGATAGAGTCTCACCAAGTTGCTAAGTTCCCCAGGCTGCGCTTGAACTTGAACGTGTGATCTTCTTGCCTCAGCCTCCCAAGTGCTGGGACTACAGATGTGTGCCATCAAACCTAACTTTATAGCTTTTCTTTTTAGATGACAAGTAAAATTAGATACACAGATCTAGATCTAGATTTATACAAACACATATATACATATATGTATTTAGTTTTCTTATATTAATTTTTTCTGAGGTACATGGATCATCTTTTTAAGAAAGGAAATAAGTTGCTTCTGAAAATACCTGAATGAATTTCAAGTGGGAGATTAGAGTGACACAGAAAGGATTCTGCCACCAGAATCATCCAAAAACTTCTATCAGGTCTGCAGTTAACCAGACAGATCAGCAATTCTTTTTTTTTTTTTTTTTGAGACAGGGTCTCGCTTTATTATTCAGGCTGGCCCTGAGCTCACCACAGCCCAGGTGAGCCTGGAACTCACAGCAATCCTGCCTCTGCCTCTTGAGTGCTGGGATTACAGATATGAGCCACCACACTTGGAACTGTGGTATGTGGATACTGGAAATCAAATCCAGGACCTTGCACTTGCCAGGCAGATGCCAGAACCACAGTTAAATCCCTGATCCGGATCAGCAATTCTTTTTTTTTTTTTTTTAGGTTTTTTGAGACAGGGTCTCACTTTGTGGTTCAGGCTGGCCTCGAACTCAGCCTCCAACTCACATCACAGCAATCCTCCTGCCTCTGCCTCCCGAGTGCTGGGATTACAGGCGTGAACCACCACACCCAGTACTGTATATGGTTACCGGGAATCGAACCCGGGTCCTTGCGCTTGCAAGACAGGCGCCGGAACCACTGAGCTAACTCCTCGGCCCCAGATCAGCAATTCTTAATGTCAGGGAGAATGTTGCAAACTCCTCTGAGAACCCTGCTCTCGTGGAAAAAGTGTTTCACTATACACATTGAATATAAATTTCAGGACAATTTAGGAATTAGAAGTTTATGGGACCCTCATAAGACCCCAAACTATACGCTGTACAACTTTCTGTAGCTCTATCACTCCATTTCTGTCTTTACCTTTGATAGCCTGACAGAAAATGGCTGACCTATAGTTCAAAGTGCTTGCCTGAGAAATTCCTCAGTATTTTTGTTTTTAATTGATCAGCTCAGTAACTTCCATGTGAAATCCAGAATGAAAAACTGGTTAAGTATTTAATAAACATCTTTCGTTCAGACCCATGGAGAGAGATGTGAACCAGCACATCTTGCATTATTTTGCTCGGTTTCCAAGTCATGAGACTGCATAGGCATCCCATGGAGGAACAAGGTGACGGCGATCCAGAAGCCTTCTGTGCAGTGAGCCTATACTCCATCACCGCAGACGATACAGGGACTTGGCAAGTTAGGAGCTCAAGAGACCCAAGAATCAAGATTCTTCTTCCTGTCTTTTATTCTTTGGGTTCAGACATTTGGAAAAACTCCCAAACAGCAGCTCAAAGAAGGGGCTGGTGGCACAAAAAAGCTCCCCTTACTCTCCAAATTTTGCCCTATTCAGTTTGAAAAGTGTGAACAATCAATTTCTGCCAAAGAAAATCGTAAGTTTCTCCTGAGAACTGAAAATCATGTCATTTACTGACATTTCTTTGCGACCAGAAGTTAACCTTTCCTTTTCTGGAACCTTCTTCTCTGTGATCTCTCTTCCCATAAAGAGCATTACATAGCCATAAAGTCTGGCCTATCTGTTCCTTCCATGTCTCTCCTGCCACAAAAGCAACACTTCCATCGCAGGAAGCCTCTTTTCTTAAAGATAGTCACCATTTTAAGACCACATCAGTAACTGGTCCTTAAATTAAAGAAAGGAGCAGGCTGGGGAGGAGGTAGGAAAAGACAAAAGAAAAAAAGGCCCAGGAGCACAGTTTGTCAACAGTTCACTGAAATCAATTACCCAATCAATTAAAGCTCCCTAAGAATTCAACCACACAAGAATGAAGGCTATTTACTAAACAGCTACTTAGAGCTAAAGAACTTTCACAAAAAAAGAAAAAAAACCCAGAACCAAATAAGCCAATGGAGACTGAAAATGTAGCCTTTATTTCAGAGCCCATGGATACAGAATAGCTATTAAGCTACACATAAAAAATACTCAAAAAATGTTACTTGAATGGGAAAAAACCCCACCTCTCAGCAGGCTGTGAAAATCCAGGTGCAACTACCAGCTATCCTCACAAAACCTTAGGCAGCCAAACTTAAACCATGAGTCTGGAAAATGGAAAATGTACTGGCTTCCCTTTCCTCTTTGCCTTGGGTATTTACAAAAAGCTTTCAGCTAGTCCAAACAGGCTCACAGGATACCTCTGCAACTCTTCAAATCTTGAAGTCATAGTGCCATCTTTGTGCTGGGCACTTTCATCTCATATTTCATTTAATCACAACAACCCTTTTGAGTAAAGTATCATCCTTATTTCAGGAAACTGAATCACTATAAGATGATGCAAACTTTCTGAAGATAGTTGCATGATACTGTGAATGTACTTCATGTTGTGAACTGTACACTCCCAAATGGCTATAATGGTAAATTTTATATACCGTGGACCCTCAAGTTAGGACTGGCCTGGTATATGAACAACTTGGGTAAATTAGGGAAACAGAAGATTCATTTGGCTCTTATTATTTATAGTGTATACTCAGGTAAACATCCAAACCTCAGCTGTAGTAACTTAGTCACAACTAGCCCAGGGAATGGGATCCAGTACATAAGTCAAGGGTCCACTATATGAATATTTTACCACAAAAGGTGGGGGCTGAGGAAGAAAAAAAAGCCAGAGTCACAGTTTCACATCCAAGCCTGTGCAATTTAACAAAGTCCTTTGTATTTAAGGTGTATGTGTGTGTGTGTGTGTGTGTGTGTGTGTGTGTGTGTGTGTGTGTGTAGATTTAGCTCATAGTTCTGGCTTGCAATCAACCACCTCAGTGATTGCCTTGCAAACACAAGGTTCTGAGTTCGATCCCCGATAACCACATATCACAATGCTGGGCATGGTGACTTATGCCCATTGGTAATCAGTACCACACACCACAATGCTGGGTATGGCTCATGCCTGGTAATCCCAGCACTCAGGAGGCAGAGGTAGGAGGACTACTGTGAGCTCCAAGCTCACCTGGACTACATAGTGAGCTCAGGACCAGCCTGAACTACAAAGCGAGACCCTGTCTCAAAAAAAAAAAAAAAAAGAAAAAAAAGAAAGAAAGAGCTCAGGGCTCCCTGGGTTAAATCCCTAGTATCTCTTTCTCTCTCTCATACACACACACAGGCTTACAGAGACAAACAGTTTGCCGACATCATAAAGCCAGTCACAGTTTTGAGATTCTAGCGAAGATTTTAAGCCAACTCTTAGGCCAGGATTTCAAACCCTGGGAGGTTCGATGGGTCAAGCATAGGTCAGAAATTAGGTTAGGATAGCACAGAAGATAGGAACAAAGAGCTATGAAATGTAAAGTCTTGAGTGTCCCTCTCCATGCTCCATTTGGGAAACATTAGCATCAGCAAATGGCTCAGGGATCAAAGCACGTTTGGAGGTCGATGGCACCTATCATTCATCTGTCGCCAGATGGCCTCACTCATTCTGGGTCCTTCCCACTCTCCTGCCTGTGTCTATAGATCAAAACTCAACCTTCTCCAACATTCTGCAACCTGCCTCTTTAATGCCAAGATCAAAGGAGAACTTTTGTCCCAGTTGTAAAAAAGAGAAATCAAGAGGCAACTTAACACAGTCTCTGCCTCCTCTGTACTTCCTGGGGGATTGAGGGAGTCTTCTAAAGGGACTCCTTGGAGAAACACATTTAACCATGGTTTGGGGTTAGCATCTCAGCTCCAGGAACACAGTGGCTCCTGCAGAGCATATGTCAAGTTGAGTAATGCCAGAGATCAGACAGACAAGATAATTTGGAAAGATCATAGGGCCTATGATTATGGAAATGAAAAAAACAATTCTTTTAATTTTTACAGGCATGCTAGCCAAAGTTACTTCATATGCAAGTACTGGACCACAGAATTTTGAACTTGGAATCTAGAAACCATGAAGTTCAAAGCTCAATTTCACATGTGACACACGTTAAACAAACCAAGAAAGCCAAAGGAATTTGCTCAAGCTATGCACTTAATCAGTGGCAGTATTGGAATAAGACCAGGCTTGTGATTCCTGGCCAGTGCTCATTCCTCTATGCCCACTGATGCCCAGCCAGACATGAGGGCCACAGGAGATAGCAGCTTTGCACACAGGAGGCCGGGCAGAGTCCAGGCTTCCTATCACCTGTTCAGGACTCTTCTGACCAGCTGCCCTAAGGGTGGTATCAGATTCCACCATTAAAAACCTGTGTCTTTGATTGGGACTGGGGGTACTGCCTACATTAGCTCAAAGGAATCTTGATGTCAGTCATTCCTTGGCCAATAGACTGGATTAAACCCGAGTAACCTCAAAACAGTATGAACGACCCAGCAACTAACTCAAGAAAACTGAAAATGTATTCATCATGTAACAACTTGGATGAATGTTCACAACAGTTTATACCTAACAGCCAAAAAAGTAGGAATAATCTCAGTGCCCTCTGGCTGATAAAACTGTGGTCTAGCCATAGGATGGAATATTATTAGGCCATAAAAAGGAATGAAGTACTGATACATGCTACAACATGGATAAACTTTAAAACATGCAAGTAAAAAAAAAAAATCCAGACACAAAAGACCACATATTATATTCCCTTTATATATAAGGTTCAGAAAAGGCAAATCCAGAGACAGGACCTGAATTAGTGTGGCATGGGTGAGAAGAGAATCCACTGCTAATGTTTCTTTTAGGGTGATGAAAATGCTCTAGAATTAGTAGTGATGGTTGTCTAGCCATCTGAATTTATTAAAAATCATTAAATTGTATATTTGAAAGGACAAATTTTACAGTATATAAATTATAATCATTAAAAAAACTAATAAGAATCAAAACGGTGTGAAAAAGGATATATGCGAGAGTAGAGTTTATTTCCTAAACTGAAATTTCTAGACTCATGGATTCAATATACACTTCCCAGGTCCCACCAAAAACCAGTAATATTCTCAAAGCAGTTTCCCATAAGGAGTAAGATATGAGCCTGGTTCTCAATTCAGACCCAGCTAGATAATATCTGTATCTTGTAACTTTATATATTAGCCTAAACAGTCCATGGCAGGAGGAAGGCAAGAAACTAAGAAAGAACCTCTGGTGAGAAAGAAGTCTTGCCCTGCACATTCAGAAAACACCCACTATACTAACTAGACCTGGGAGGCAGCAGCCCAGCCCTTGGGGAAGAGCCATTCACCAAATTGAGAAAGAGGGAAAAGCCCTTGAAATGTGTACCCACATCCCTAAACTTTCAAAACAGAAGAAGAAAACAAAACCCCAGTTTTTTCCCATGGCCACTGAACCCATTAGTTCAGTTCCTCTTTGGCTGTACAACTTGCCTCAGAAACTCGTAACACCCCAAATTAGCACTATACACCGCACCCATATTGGTTGTGAAATGGCCTGGGAGTATGACAGTATGGAGACCACTGTAACTCTCATGTAATAAAGTGCTTAACAAACCAAACCCACATCTGTGATTCTACACTGCCTGATACACATATATTCTGTATTTAACTTGCTTCCTTGCTTTTATACTATTGTACCAAACATGTAGCTGATCGTAAGTAACCTTTTAACTTGCTTCTGTACACCCAACACACACACCACATACTGTTTCTTTTCATTTTGAGACAAGGCCTCACTATGTAACCTAGGCTGGCCTCAAATCAAGATCCTCCTGGCTCAGCCTCCCAAGTGCAGGGGTTATAGGTATATGCCACCACACCAGGGTTCGCATACTCTGCTTATTGAAATCAGTTACTGTTTTCAGCATGGAAGGACAGTACAATATCCTTAAGCAGCACAATACACAATCACTGTGCTTTCTATTGTGCTTAGTATAAAATCCACATTCCTTTCTGCAGGCTGTTTGGAGTCTTAGAACAAGTTGGCTCCCCTATCCGATTGTCCTGGAGGGGAACAGAAATCAAACACCCAAAGAGAGCAAATTAGTAAGTATTTCAAAAGGTGGTCCGTAGACCACAGCTTCTAGAAACAGTTGCTCTTGATCCTTCAACTGCATCTTGTATCATTCTCTTACTTCTCCCTACCCGGCTCCATGCTTTAGTTCCTCTAGTCTTCTACAGTATTAAGCTTTCTACTATCTTGACCTTCATAATATCCCTCTGCCCAGAACTTGCATGGCTGGCCCTTTCCTGTCAACCAGGGCTCAACGCAGTTTCACTTTCTCTAAGCATTCAGTCTCAAATACAGTGGTTGTGCTACCCAGTCATGCCCAATTTCTATAATTTCACCTTGATCTCTTCATAGCACTTCTCTCTGACATTATTTACCTGTTACTTGTTCATTACCTATCTTTTCATGCTATAAAAGCTTCACAAAAGGAGGAACTTTGACATTCAAATTTACAACTACGCCTCCAATTCCTTGAAAAGAGCAGGCACACAAAACTACTGCTTGGTGCCACACACCTGCAATCCCAGCTGAGGAATAAGGATCACTGTGAATTCAAGGCCAGCCTGAACTACACAGCAAGACCCTGTCTAAAATTTAAAAAAAAAAAAAAATTGCTGATTAAATGAATGTGTAACAGGAATATGTATTGCTAACTTAATGACCTTTTATAACTCTCCAAAGAGGGCAGGAATTTCCCAGTGCAATGCTATAAATGCTACATTATTGAACTTTTTCCCTATGGCATGAGAGTGTGACTTCCCATTAAGTTCTTACATCATCCTTATTCTAAATGTGGTAAAGTAAAAAACGGGTTTCAACATATTATTTTGGGAGTTGGCCCTAGTCATGGTTCAGACTAAAGTTTGAGATTAGAAATCAAGTACAGTAAAGCTGTAAAAAAAAAAAACAAAAAAAAAACTGGGGAGGTCCAGGGATGTAGCTCAGTGGTTCCTGTGCCTGTCTTGCAAGAGCAAGGACCAGGGTTCGATCCCAGTAACCACATACAATACTGGGCATGGTGACTCTTGCCCAGCAGCAATCAGTACCACATACTACAGTGCCAGGCGTGGTGGCTCATGCCTGTAATCCCAGCACTTGGGAGGCAGAAGCAGGAAGATTGCTGTGATGTGAGTTTAACGTTGAGCTCAATTGGGGAGTAGTAGTAATGGGGATCAAACCTAAGACCTCAAATGTAACACAGAAGTGCTCTATCGCTGAGCTACACTCCCAGCCCCAGACTGAAATTCTTCATTTAACACAGATATATTAACAGTCAATTGACACATGGAGAAAAGCCATTATCAGTCAATAACCAACCTGTTTAGAGAAAACAAATACCAAAGAATTTAAGCAAGAATCTTCCTTCACATCTTTTTCTGTGTCTTCCTTGCAATTCACTCCTAGGTTAAAATTATCTGCTGAGGAAGCAATTCCCAGGAAGATTCAGGAAATCTCTCTGAACTAAATGACTTCAATCTTAGTTCTGGTCTCTTGATAAGTAGAATGTGAACTGAACTTCTGGAAGAAAGGACAGTTCTTTAACAATTTACTTCAGGGCTCTGTACCAAAAGCCAGAAAGTTCTGACCCCACCTGCAAACACAGACATTTGACTTTTATCCTCATCCACACACACTCCATCCTAAGGGGTCTCACCATTATAAGCTTTCCTCTCTATGGTGCTATGTGGCCCCACGGGTGCATGGGAAGAGAGGCAGCCAGGAAGGGGTAGAAGTGTTTTTCCAAAACCCAGTTCACAGGCCACCTTTCTCATAGTAAATGGACCGCTTTAAAAAGTGTACACGCCTGGGCATTGCCCAGTCCTACGGATTTATAATCTTTGAGAGTGAGGCTCAGGAAACCGCATTTTATCATGCCTCCCCACAATCTAAAATTCTTATGCACAGTATAGTTTGAGAATCAATGGGATAAAAGGACCCTAGGAGAGAGGCAAAAGTTGAAAAAGAGGGAGTAGAGAAGGGTGTGGGGATGGAAGATGGGGTGGGCATGCTCTGGGATAGCGGCAGTCCAGAGGGTGCGCGATGAGAGCAGAAAAGGATGGAGGTGATGACAGGGCTTGGGCTAGGAGGCTGGGCAGGGGCGAGGTCGCATCCACACACTGGTCAGAATAGTGGGGAGGCGGAGAGAGCAAGATCTGGACGTGAAGAGGAGGAGCGAGAGTGCAAAGAATTGGGGTGGAGTGTTCTTCGAAGGGGTTAGGTCCTGGAGGTGAAAATTAGGAAAACAGAGCTACAGGGGGCGGGGACCAAAGTGGGAATGGGAACCGGCGGAGACAGAAGCCAAGGAATTCCTCCGAAAAGGAGCTTCCCTGAAATTCCTGGCCTTGACAAGCCTGAGTGCATCGCTGGGGAGAGGGATTTTGGGGGAAGCAAGCCCATCAGAGGTAACCTAACGAGGGGTCCCGGAGGTGTCTGGGGACCAGACAAGAGGCGCCTGGGAAACCCAGGCGGGCCCTGCTGCAGCTCCATCTCCCAGAGTCTCCTTCACTCACCATCGCAGCCGCCATCTTGGATCCACGTGTCGCCGCGATGACGTCAGCGGAAGTGGTGCTTCCCTGGTAACAGACTAACTCCCGGAGGTGGACGCCCAGCTGCATGTAGTCGCAGGCATCGGAGAGTCGTAGGCGATTTAACTTCTGTTCGACAATTTGAGCTAGGTAGTCAGGTCGCAGGTTAGGTGAAGAGAGGAGAGTGTAACTACTCGAACCATGTTAGCTCCTGGCAGAGAACGCCCCTTCCCTATTCCCACCGCCCTCTGGGTAACGGGGGGGGGGTGTGAAACACGCTTGCTCTCTGGGCGCCATCTTTACTATTGGCAGAAAAAAAAAAACCGTTGCTGGGGTTACCCGAGACCTTGATAAGGTGGAGAGTGGTTGGCCCATAGGCTCCCGCAACTGCAAATCTCTGAGAATAATTTATAATAATATATATTTATTTGGATATCCTATATCTTCTCTGATATACTAGAATCCTTATGAAGGTAGGATCCTTTTATTTTACCTTGTTCTGCCTCATGTCATCTGTAAACCTGGGAAGGGATTATTGTATTACCTACATCATAGATTTATGATGATTTAATGACAGTGTTATGTGGGATATATTTAATAAACAATTGTAATTATATGCTATATAATCCAAGCATATGTTAGGTGCACAACACAGCAGATTGTTACATCCATGAAAAACAGTATATTTAGCTGAGATAAGTTTGAATATAGGCTTAGTATGCTAAGTAGGTAACTTGAGGCAAATCACTTAAACCTTCTAAATCTCAGTTTCCAGGGTAAGAAAGGACTCAGATAATCAGGATATGAAGATTAGGAAAGATCTTAAAGTTCATTTGGTAACACATATGTTGTGTGACCTAGGTACCCCTTCTATCTTCTCAGACTTTAAAAAACTGATAAAAATAACAATCATATATATACTATAATGTATATAATACATTAAATATCATAATATAATAATATATATAATATTATATTAATAATAATATGATTAGTACTTATTAAATACTTGTTATGCGCTGTACCACTTTGCATTTTGCTAAAATTTTTTTTAAAATTTTTTTTTTAAGGTATTTTGAGACAGGGTCTCATTTTGTAGTTTAGGCTGGCCCTGAGCTCAGCCTCAAACTCACATCACAGCAATCCTCCTGCCTCTGCCTCCCGAGTGCTGGGATTACAGGCATGAGCCACCACATCCGGCACTGTGGTATGTGGTACTGGTTGCTGCTGGGGGTGAGTCTCCACACCCAGTATTGTATGTGGTTACCGGGGAATCAAACCTGGGCCCTTGCACTTCCAAGACAGGCCCCGCAACCACTAAGCTAATTCCCCTGGCCTGCTAAAATGGTTCTTTTTTTTTTTTTTTTTTTTTTTTTTTAGGTTTTTTGAGACAGGGTCTCGCCTTTGTGGTTCAGGCTGGCCCTGAGCTCAGCCTCCAACTCACATCACAATCCTCCTGCCTCTGCCTCCCGAGTGCTGGGATTACAGGCGTGAGCCACCACGCCCGGCACTGTGGTATGTGGTACTGGTTGCGGCTGGGTGTGGGGTCTCCACACCCAGTATTGTTATGTGGTTATTGGGGAATCGAACCCGGGCCCTTGCGCTTGCAAGACAGGCGCCGGAACCACTGAGCTAACTCCCCAGCCCTAAAATGGTTCTTAAAGCTCTTAGTTTATCTAATTCTAACCTTTGGCAGTGGACAGTTGAATTCTAATACCCGCATATGAGCACAACTGGGATAGATTTTCTGCAAAGATGGTTACCAACAAGCCCACTCATCCTTGGTTGAGCATACTGTTTCTTCTGCCGAAAGGTAAAAGATTATTATTCTTTTGAATATGATGAGGGAGATGATTGTCTTTAATCGATGAATGCGGCACAAATGACTACTACTTCTTGGTGTAAACTTTGAAGCTCAGTACTCTGTGCCTCCACCTCTAGGATGTAAAGGATTCTGGCTGCCCTGCTGGAGAGCCCCATGCAGAGAAGCTGAGACCCAGTCAACGGCCCAAGACATTTTAGAAACTCCATCTGAGCACCACATAAGAGTGATATCATCTTAACATTCCAACCCCAGCCAAGCTGTCACCAAAAGAGAGCCACAGGGATAACCTCACTGACGTGATGTGAAGCAAATATCTACCCAGCTGAGCCTAGTTGCTTTGGGTTTGGGGTTATTATATGGTAATAGATAACTCAAATATACTCATACTTTTTTTTAATAATTTGTTTTGAGACAGGTTCTTGCTCTGTATTCCAGGTGGCCTTGAACTCATTACATTGTCGAGACTGGCCTCAATTCTTCTGCCTCAGTCTCCTCGGGGCTGGGATTACATGCCAGGTGACAATAAACTCTTATGACCTGCACAACCATACTAAAGAGTAGCAGATCAGATGTTCCCAAGGAAGAAAAAGCTTGAATGACAGAAGGGATTTGCCAGTCTCACAGTTAAAGCCGTATTCCAGATTTATAATCAGTTCTTCTGGAAGTTGATGCTGAGTGTATCTTACCATTTCTGGGTGCTTGAAGAGGAATGACTAATAAAGAACAAAGCTTCATAAATGGCATATTATTCCTTAATTTCCTATTTTTCCTTCTCACTTTTCATATTTTCCCCAATGGGCTTCCGTATTCCTGTGTCCATCTGACTTAAGCCAGAATCGTGGAGCTAAAGTGTCTTGTTTCTAATCCAGTTCCTACCACTCATGAACTCCACAACATGGGCATGTTTCTTTTAGGTTTTATTTATGGTGGCAAAATATATATCTACCTTTTTTTTTTTTTTTTTTTTGAGACAGGTTTGTAGTTCAGGCTGGCCCTGAACACTCAGCCTCAAACTCACATCACAGCAATCCTCCTGCCTCTGCCTCCCGAATGCTGGGATTACAGGCGTGAGCCATGGCGCCCGGCACTGTGGTATGTGGTACTGGTTGCCCAGTATTGTATGTGTTTAACCGGGGGATCGAACCCAGGCCCTTGCGCTTGCAAGACAGGCACCAGAACCACTGAGCTAAATCCCCAGCCCTATGTCTACCATTTTAAAATGTATAATAGAAACACTGTTAAATGGTGAGCCACAGCGCATAACTTGATGTACTCCAGAGCATTGGGTTGGTAGCAAGGCCAGCTTATACATAAAGATGGTTGGCACAGGGCACAGGAATCCCCCATATTTGCTGCCCATATACTTGTAAAACAATGATTCAGAGAAATTAATTTTTTCTTCTCCTCCTCCTGGTGCTGGGACTGAATTCATGCTAGACAAGTGCTCTTCCACTGGGCTACGCTCTCAGCTTCTAATTTCTTTTAAGATCAGAAATAAAAACAAACTTTTAGGTTGCAAAAACTGCTTTAATGTATAATATTTTCATCTTTATATCAATGTACTATAACTGATTTATAGTTATATATATGCCTGTGAGTATATACCTTAAATTTATAAACATAAACATAAAATTAAACATAAAATTTTATATCCTGTATGTGTATGTGTATTATGGAGGAAGACCTATAAAAGTCATACTGTAGCTCTGACTGGTAACTTGAAATTGGCAATAGTGGTAATATTTACAAAAAAATCAGTAAATGTCACTGGGAATTTATCTCAAGTGGTATCGAGCCTATCTTGGAAGCACAGGGCCCAAGTTTTGATCCCTGGTACTGCCAAATAAAAAACAAAAAACAGCAAATGTTGCAAATCAGGGCTTGAACTTCTATGTTATTAACAAGATTTCCCTGTAAAGGGCCGGGGATTTGGCTCAGTGGTTGCAGTGCCTGTCTTGCAAGTGCAAGGACCCGGGTTCGATCCCCAGTAGCCACATACCATACAGGGTGTGGAGACTCATGCCCAGCAGCAATCAGTACCACATACCACAGTGCTGGGCATGGTGGCTCACGCCTATAATCCCAGCACTCGGGAGGCAGAGGCAGGAGGATTGCTGTGATGTGAGTTTGAGGTTGAGCTCAGGGCCAGCCTGAACTACAAAGTGAGACCCCGTCTCAAAAAACCTAAAAAAAAAAAAAAATTTCCCTGTAAAGAACCAGGTAAATAGTTTATATGTAGTAAATAATTTGGACTTTGCTGCCATATGATAGTGTCATTATTACTCAGCTTAGCTACTACTCAACTTAGTCATTGAGGTACTAAGGTAACTGTAGACAAAGCATAAATAGTAGATGTGGCTGTTCACCGGACAATGTAGTTTGCCAATGCTGCTCTTGACTTAAAGTGCTGGAGAAAATTGTCAGTATTGTAGATTACATTTCACTATGTATAACATCTTTAACTGTTACATTATGACTGGCACAAAACTATGACTTTATTTGAAACTCATACCCTATTCGGCAAAGTGGATGAATGAGTCCAAGCTCCCATATAAGTCTCTGTTATTTCACTTTCATCTTATGAACCTAAATGAAAGTACCAACTCATGTTCCTGTAGGAACTGTGCTTGGGAAGGGAATGCTGTTGAGCAAGTTACCAGGGTGGGTAACCAAAGTTTAATCCTGTGAGGAAACCGGGAAATGATGCAAGACATTGGCCTCAGAGTTATCCCACCTGGGGGAAGGGAGTGGGAGTCATTAATTGAGGACTTCTCCCTGGGGATGTTAATGGCTGAGCACTTTCAGCCTTTTTGAGAATGTGGCAACTGGGACTTTGCAGTTTTAGGGGAAAAAAAGCCTTGGGGTGGGGGACAGTGATGCAGATAATGGCAGAATAGCACCTAGCCACTCAAGGGGACCTGATTCCTGACAGTGAACATCACACCCTGAAGGCAAATGGCTGGAGGAGAACTGGCAAGGCTTTCTGGAGGTCTAACATGGCAGCTGGAGCCCTAGCCTTCACATGCACATGCTAGGCAGTAAGGTATGGGAGGAGAAAAAATAAGACATCTGGTAAGAAAGTTGTCCGGAAGCTGCTATAACACATGTTCGCTTACAAACTGTTAATCAGAGTCTAATTATATGGCTACATTTTGCTGCAAGAAAGAATGGGAAGTGTAGCCTCCATTCTAGGTGCCCCTCAAAAATCCTATTACTCTAGAAGGGGAAATGTGCATATGGAGACACGTGGTGGTCACTGCCACCCACCGAAGTGCAGAAATACAAAGAGAATGCAAATGAATGGAGCCTTCTGTAAGGATATACCATGGGGCCGGGGAGTTAGCTCAGTGGTTCCGGCGCCTGTCTTGCAAGCGCAAGGGCCCGGGTTCGATTCCCTGGTAACCACATAACAATACTGGGTGTGGAGACCCACACCCAGCAGCAACCAGTACCACATACCACAGTGCCGGGTGTGGTGGCTCACGCCTGTAATCCCAGCACTCGGGAGGCAGAGGCAGGAGGATTGT
>PVIR01031183.1:0-19626 GCA_004026965.1 Petromus typicus | reverse complement strand
CTACCAGGCCACCTTCAGGTTCCACCAGGCTCCTCCCCAGCATGTCCTGTATAAGAAAGAAGCAGAACTGCATTGGCCGGGAATCGAACCCGGGTCCCTTGCATGGGAGGCAAGAATTCTACCACTGAACCACCAATGCTTCCTGACTTGTAGATTTCTCTGTGAATCCTCCAGAAAACACACAAGGTCCACTTTCTAGTGGTCCTAAAACATAATTTAGTGCCGTGTTCATGGAAAGACACAGAAAACAGTGGCCAAACCAGTGCTAGCCCTGAAGATTTACATCAGACACATCTCCCCTGGAATTCTGCTGTAAAACTGCCTGCCTGAAAAGGCTTCATTCTCAAGTGGGCCGGCACAGCACAGTAAGCAGCCTCTCCAGGGAGATGTCAGGAATTCACCCAGTTTCTGGTCTCTGGGCCTCTGTCTGGCGAGAACCTGTGCGACGTTCATTTTGTCACTTGCTAAGGAGAATCGGGTTGTGCCGTGTGCCTTCACAACCGGCAGTGTCTCAGCTCCTCACCTCCAGGCCTGGAGACCAGCCGAGGTCTTTGCTCACAGCCTGTCTAGCGCAGAAACCTTCCGGAGCTGCGCTGCTGCACCTGTGCTGGGCTCGCTCCAGCTCAGCTGGGTGAGAAAGGAGCTTGCTCTTCTAGTACCTTCACTGGGAATCTCACGGTCAACGATCAACGTGCTAGCTGGTGCAGCTGGTCCCGGGGTTGAGGGCCCTCTTAACAGCTTACAAACTGGCTAGTGGCTGAGGGGAACAGAAAGGGAACGAGAGGGAGGGGAGGGGACAGGAGAGGCAGAGACTGGAAGAGTGAATGGGACACTTTGTCCTTATACTTGGAGAGACACAGACCGGGCTGGGAGCTTATTCACCAGGACACCGATCACGTGGTGAGCCCTCTGGCTCTGACCTCTACAAGGCCCCATTGCAAACGCCTTGTTTTGAAGGGATAACATTCAACCCCAAAACACGTCTGGAAAGGACATAGGCATGCACCACAGAACGCTGGCACTGGAGCTTGAGGACAAGTAGAGCAGACCAGTGTGGGGTTTTCTGCACTCTGCCTACAATGAACGTTCAGAGCTCTCACTTTGTGACTAAGTACTGCTTCTGCCCAGGTTCCAGCGGGATGGCCAATACCCTCCATAAACCGATTCTCTAATTGTGCTAAGAACTGGGCCAGACTTCAGACAAACCCGCATCTGGCAGCACCTGCTCTGTTTCCTAGATGGGAAGCTCAACACTGCATTTGGAAATTCCATTTAGAAGACAAACAAATAAGCAAATGAACACCCACGGAAGCACCAGGGAGCCCTCAAGCAAAGGCAAGGGGCTCTGGGGCCCTTAAAGCAGGGAGACCCTGTGTCCCACACTGTGGCTCTCCCAGAGCCCTGCCCCCATTGCCTGTGCTGCTGCACTGGAGGGCCCTGGGGCTCCCGCCAGTGTCCTGCCTCCTCTGTGACTGTGTTTACTCCGGTGACCTGACGACGATCTCAAGCTGCGGCCAGCACAGAGGCAGAGAAGGCCATTTGGGGCCATTGGGGTCTTTGAAAGTGCACAACTCCCAAGCCAGGCCACCCAGCTCCTGGCAGTCTGGAATTTACTTCCACATCAGGTCACAAGGTGGACGCTAAACGTGTGGCTCCCTGGGCCACCGTCCAGTGGAGTACAGCACAGGGCAGCCTGTGCAGACCTCTGTCACAGGATCCCCACGGTGTCCTCAGGTTCTCTTTAAGGTCATCAGTAACTTATCTTTCCCCACCTGACAGCGCCTGAGGGGTGAGTTTTCACTGAGAGAAGATTGCAAACGCAGTCTTAGCTGGGTAGATGTTTTCCACCCTCTCCCAGGGCTACTCTTCTGAGCTGTCCTGTCCTCCCTTCTGATCCCTGTGCCCCAGCCTGAGTTAAAAAGCAGGACTGTAGGAGGTCTATGCCGCCCCCTGGTTGCTGTGTCGGGGATGGCACACAGCATCCTCCAGGTCGGGGCTGTGCAGCTCTCCTGGCTGCTCCTGCCTCTCCGCTTCCAAACCGTCCTCTCCCTGGCGCGGTCTCAGCGTCCCGAGCGCGGACCCTGGGCCCCAGAAGTGGTGCCCGCCGGAGCGCGGCCTGGTCCTCGCGGGATGCGCGTGGTTTCTGGTGCGCTGCTCACAAGGTTGAGATTGGCAGCTGCTCTCTGAGCCAATTCCCATAAAAGGGTGGAAAACGACGCTTTCCTTGTGGGAAAAGAAGCCGTTGTTTCCGCCCGGTTTCGAACCGGGGACCTTTCGCGTGTTAGGCGAACGTGATGACCACTACACTACGGAAACCGCGCTGTGGGGCGTGCAGGAGCCTGCCCCGTGTGGTGCACTGGCTGCCCGACCTCCTTCCAAAATTATGCCCCAAATTTGCCCCAAATTTCTATGGAAAGAAGCTCCGGAACCCCTGATCCCCCTAGCGAGGAGGCTGCGGTCGGAGCCAAGACCACGGGCCCAAGCTCCGGCCTCGGAACCGGCCTCCGAGGGCTTCGGTCCGGAGTCGCAGGACCCGCGCGGTGGCCGTTCTCCCAGCCGGAGCCTGGCCGCGCTCGCGTCCTCCCACCCACTTGCTGCAGCTTTTCTGT
This sequence comes from Petromus typicus, assembly GCA_004026965.1. NCBI lineage: Eukaryota > Metazoa > Chordata > Mammalia > Rodentia > Petromuridae > Petromus > Petromus typicus. Next base: position 17,017 of record PVIR01031183.1, on the reverse strand, counting down.
TTCAAAATGGCAAGAATCGCCCGATCCCAGCGGCCAGGGGCTTCTGTGTTGCCTTGTTTAGCAGAGGAGGCTGCCGAGGCCCCGTAAAACCCGCGAAACACCCAAGAACATCAGACTCAGATTTGCAAAGTACTGCTTGGATTCTGAGATTCCTTCTTAAAGAACAGTTTTATGTTTCCCTTTCCAATACTCCCTACGTCTCGCCAAATCGCTAAATTGCCCGGGCTTGGCTAGAATTGGCGATTTTCCTGTCTCAGCCTCCGGAAAGCGTGGAGTTTAAAAGGTGTGCACTATCAGGGGAGGATCTGGAGTCAGATTTTTAACCCAGCATAAAGAGGTGGAGGTAGTTTTCACCAAAGCCAGTGTTCGGGGCCTTTCTTCAGTTCCACTCATAACAAAAGCCAGCAGGAAGAAAGGCGTCCGTCCTTCTCCTCGTCCCCTTCCCCTACAAGTGTTAAGAATGAAGAGTGTCCTACTTTTACAGACCCTGTACCTCACGCGTGAGGTTCGCATTCTCTTCCCCCTGCCCGCTTGTGACTGACATTTTACTCTGGAATTGAGTAACCTGACTGAGCTGTGGAACCTCATGCAGGGTGTGAAAATCCCGGGCCTTTGCTTCCAGGGGCAGACAGTGGCCCCTGTGGACGGCGAAGCGCTCATTTGGAGGAACCTCTGTTTTCATTCTTTCCGACGATGCTGCTGCTGGCAGACAAAAGCAGTTGAATCCTGCACATCAGGAATGCTTTGAAAGAGACTCACTGAGTTCTCTGAGGTCGGCTGCTAGCTATTGTGCCCAGACAGAAGCGCCCCCGCAGGAGACCCACCTCCGTGAGACTCCTCATCAACAACCACAAATGAAAGTGTGAGGGTTTAAAAGAATTTAGAAATCTTGAAAGGGCGGCCACTGCAGCAGCAGAGTGGAAAGGGCTGACTGATAGGGTCTGGTGGTTTAGCAGAAGGTACCTGAGAGTGTTACCACCGACAGAGGTTTTATGCTGGATCCTGGCACGCGTGTAGTGGTCTGAGTACGGTCAAATAAATGAAAGAAGAAAAATTTAAATATCGATAGGCAAAAGATCTCTTCTAAAATGCTCATTCCTCCTGCTCCATACTTCTGAAAACAAAACCAGATTTTCTCCTCTATTCTGCTTTCAAGTCTGTCCTCCAGTCCCTCTATTGAGCCTATAATCCATTTCAGCGAAGTAAACAAAGCCAGTGCTCACTGGGAAGTTGAAAGAAAAAGAAGCCATATGTCGTTCTATGCATCAGAAATCTTCTTCCACTAGAACGGACCTATTTCTTCTATAGACATCTGAGATTCACTAGGACATCTTCCAACTCTTTTCCCTTAAACATTGTACATTTATTTATGTCTGCAGCCTCTACCATAACATGCACAGTACTTTACTCCTAAGGATTCAAGAGTTTAAAATTACTTAAACTGACTTAGAACACTTGACATTATAATGTAACTAGTCTTTGCTTTAGACCACAATACAAGGGAGATTGCTAGTTCATCACGTTCCTGCGAGGGACAAAGCTGTTACATCAGGAATTACCAGGGTTGAAATTTAGCGCAACGTACCCTGCCCTCCCACTGAAATCTTGGCAAGTTACTCTCTCACTTTGTAGCTCAGTTTCCCCAGCCTCAGAAGGAGGGTAAAATATCCACTTTGCCTTTTAAAAAATCTAGATGGACTGAAACTTAATGTTGAGCTGATCTATAAAGCATGACGCCTTAGCAAAAAGCAGACAGATTATCCCTCATTACTTTGGTAATGGTAAACTTGTATGAGCAACTCACACCTGCTGTACTTCCGTGGCCAGTTTCCCCAAGCAGAACCAATAGCTCCTTATTTCGTGGAGACCCTCACAGTGTCTGTGTGGCGCCACTATACTGGGAGCCGAGGTGATAGTTGCGTTGTGAGAAACTGATATTTCTCATGTCCTTAAGCAATTATTGGTTACTGGTGCAGGCATCCTTAGAGCTAGGAGCACTTACTCATTCGTGTGCACATATGCAAATACAGAAGAGGTTCTAGATAAACAAATGTTCCATAATGGAAAGAAGGGCTTGCAAACCCCGCCCACTTCTCACTGTGTTCCTGTCCTTACTGTCCTCCCAGACATCGTATACAATCTCTGCTAAGGCAGAAAACCTTTCCCTCTCAGAAGGGTCTTGTGTTCAGCTGCAGAGCGCTCCACACCACAGAAAGGTCCTTGAGAAATGGTTTCAGAAGGTAACACCTTCTAGGAACAGATGTCTCTTCCTACATTATTTATCTGGTTTTCCAGAGAGGCTAGAACAGAGAAAAGAATCTGTGGAAACTATCTGTTCATACACTCTTCTTCCTAACCAGTTTTACTTCCTCCATGGAAGAGACCAGATCTTACTATACCCTAAGTGCCTAACGTGGCCTCGAAATATTTATAACATACAAGTGTTCTGTGTAAAAGCTTTTCTCAAGTGTAAGGAATATAAGTTCAGGGAAAATCTTATTGCTGAGGTTTCATATGAAAATACCCTGGCCCCGGCCCCTCCTGATCCTCAGGGAAGAACATTTAAGGAAAGAACTCTAGAGATATCTCTAACACCCTTCTCAATATCTTTCACTTCTCCTAAGCCCACATTTCTTGGTGGATAGGTGTTGGGTGGGCAAACCCCAAGCTCAAAATCCTGGGCCCTGGACTGGGGCCTCATGTTCACATATCCCTCTTAGATTTGCCCCTCCTTGTCCCAGAAGCAAAAACCAGTTTTCTGTGTATGTGTTATGGATATCCAAGTTCTAGCTGGTTGGTACCAGCTGCGCTTGAAGGAACCAGGTGAATTGTGAGCATTTCTCGTTCCTTTCAGACTTTAGTCGCAACTCCCAACTTTGGCTACCCAGGTCCCCCATCAGTTCCAACCCAGAACATACTCTTTCTTCTATCTGCTTTTGAGCTCTGAGATCTCAGGATAAGATGAGTGTGATGTTCCTTGTATGCCCATGTGCAATAGGAGTCAAGACCTGGCCCTGACTGTGTATACAGTGGACCCTTGACTTATAAACTCAATTTGTCCTCGAGGGCTGGGATATCTCAGTTAACCCCACACAGGAAAAGGTGTTGTCATGGTCATTCTGGAGCTTTTGAAGGGTTAAATCTGTGTCTGAGACCATCTGAAAGCACATGCAGCCGAGATTTTGATTGTAGGTTAAAACTAAAAATTCTACTCAAGTCGAGAGTTAAAACTAAAATTTGAGTTGTAACCTGAGTTGTTTGTATGTCTTGTTCATTGTAACTTGAGTTCACTGTACTAAGATAATACACCATTTAGTACCACAGGCCATCTGATATGCAGAAAATATTAGAGCAGAAAGCCACCTGATCTTATCTTACTGTTAAGGACACTGAATCTAAAAAAAAAAAAAAAAAAAGACAGAGAAAGAAAGAAAGAGAAATTTTACCTGAACTCTCACAATTTGCTGGTGGAGAAGCCATTAATAAAAATCTTGGCTCAAAACCTCCAACCTGACCTTCTTTACCAGGATCACATATTTTCTTATGACTTTCAGGATCTCTCAGAGAGAAGAAAAAAAACTGATTCTACCTTTCTAGAATCTATTATTCTCTATTCCATAGGTCTATAATTTATTCTTATACTCTTTTCATTTATCACTATGACAACTAAAATGTATTTAATTAATTTTTTTTTTAATTTGAGACAAGGTCCTGCTATATAGTTTGTCTTGGTGTGGAATTCATTCCATAGCACAGATGGGCCTTGTCTTCATGACAGTCCTCCTGCCTCAGCCTCCCAGGGGCTGGGATTACAATTGTGTTCAGCTATTTGGGTAAATTTTTGGTGTGTCTATGCTGAAATATTTTGGTGTCTGTGCTGAAAGATAGTTTCATGAGGACAAGAACTGGGCCTCCCTAGTTTACCCCATATCTCCGGTGCCTACATAAAGTTTTACCGGATAATACTCCATAAATATCTGTTGAAAATAAATGCACTGAATTTACTGAGAAGAATGAATTTTAATATGTCTTTCCTATCAAACCATTTCCTGGAGATGAGTTGAAGAAATGAAACATAGCCTTAGAAGAAGATAATCTTTTCTGTGCATGGAGAGGCTGAAGCAAGAGGGTCACCATGAGTTTGAGGCCAGGTTGGGTTGAATAGTGAGTTTAAGGCCAGCCTGAACTATGTTGCCATAGCAAGACTCTGTCAGAAAGAAAGAAAGAAAGAAAGAACAATCTTGAGTTTTAATTTCAACTCTTCCACTTCCAAACTATACAATATGACCAATTTAATTAAGCTGCCTATGCCATTATCCTTATCATTAAAATGACAATTATGATATTGACCTAATGGAATTGTGTTATGTATAATCTACTAAGAGTTTGATGCTGATACATGTCCTAATAAATATGAGTGTCCCTGCTCATTCCTGGGAGGACTGGATAGTGATTTAGAGATCACCTGCAGTACCTAGAGAATCAGTAAATTCTCTAAGGAAGTTTCCAGGCATGTACATTTTTCATAAATCACCTTGCTAATGACATTCACATGGAGACAGTGGGCACTAAGGTATTGCACAAAGTGAGGCTCAGTTATGTGGACGGGGCCCTCAGTTACTAAGATCCTGCCGACCCAGGTGGACAGCCAAGAGGGCTCCCATCATATCAAGGAAGGGGTTGCCTTGGGACACAGGTGGGACATGGACGAGGATAGTGTGTATCAGTGGGGAAAAATATACTGGAGATTTACCAACAATGGGTGGGAAAAGGCAGAAAAGAGCATATGTGTAATTTTACAAAGCACAGTCAGTATTATAAATTCATGTTTGAAAAACAATTTTCTTAGCCTAGCACACTGAAAGGAAATGCCAATAACATAACCTTAACACCTGGGCCATGGATGAGGTAGAGGAAATATTCTGCATCATTAGTGGTCCTCAAAGTTGGAGGGAGAACCAGACAAATCTGGTTCCCTCATGGCATTTTCTAATGGCTCAGAGATGGCTCTGGAAGAGCTGCCCCATGCTCGACTCAACTGCCTTCACCAAGTGTCCTTGAAACAGAGACCATCATCACCATCACCATCATCACCACCATCATTACCATCAACATCATTGTTACCATTTGAGTTTTTGATATTTTAGCCTGTATTTGATTTTTTGAGCCTATATTTAAGGCTGGCCTTGAACTCACTGTATAGCCCAAGGTGGCCTTGAACTCTTGGGATTATAGGCATGTACCCCACACCAGGCTCAGAGATTTTTATTAATCCGCACAAGCAATTTTTCCATGATTGATGATATACAGCCAGAGTGGAAATGAGGGAACTTCTAGATCCAGTCCCCTCCTTGGTACTCAGTGTTCCCTGAGAAACAGCTGAGATGACAGCAGAGTCCTACGTGTTCCTACTGATCCAGGAAGAGACGCCACTAACATGAATGTTTCCAACTCACATGCCTGGGAAGATCAAGTATTGTTGATTAGAATAATACCAAATTGCTCTGAATGACTTCAAGTAATTAGTAATAAAAATTATAAAGGTCCGAGAAATTCAGGGAGGTCTTCTGAGTCCCCTTCCTCTACCAAACCCAGGGTTGCTCTATCACTGAGGAATATTTCATCCTCAGGTTCTCTCCTCTCTCTCTCTTTTTTTTTGCAGGGTCAGAATCGAACTCAGGACCTTGCACTTGCCAGGCAGGCAGGGCACCACTGAGCTACATTCCTGCCCTCCAGCCCTTTTTTATTTCGAGACAGAGTCTTGCTAAATTGCTCAAACTGGGTTTAAATTTTTGATCTTCCTGCCTCAGCCTCCTAATCAGCTGGAATTACATGTGTGCACTACTGTACCTGCCTCAGAGAAGTCATAGAAGAAAGATCAAATTAAGGTACAGAGCTGGCTGCAAACTCTAAAAGCCACTGATGACAGTGACTTAATTTTTCTTGTGGAAGCTAGGAGCCCAGTGTCTCATGGCTGCAGGACACCAGCACAGGTCCTGCTTCCTCAGGTCCAGCCTGTGTTCATTCACCCCCTTCTCAGTAGACCCCTTCTTCTCTTCAGGATGATCCAGCTGAGCCTTCAGCTGGAGAATTTTCTTATGAAGAATCCTCTGCCAGTGTGTTTTGTACTAAAAGACTGAGAACTGAATAAGGACCATAGAAAAGGAGATACATTGTTGTTAAAAAGCTAAAATACTACTATTTTATCTATAATTTTGTTATGTATTTTGTTTTGTTTGTTTGTTTTCCAGTACTGGTGACTGAACTCGGGACCTTGCCCTTACAAGGCAGGCATGGCATAGAAATTTGTTGTGTTAGCAAAGGTTTAAAGAAAAGGATTCTTTTAGTTGAAACTAAATAGGAAATGTCCCTCGTATGGAAGTCAAATTTACAGGGCTTATCTCTTAAATTAAAAAACTATTTTGATCCCTGGTATTGAAGAAGAAAAAAGAATTGCTAAAAAATCCATAACCATGGTGATATGGCAACAACACTTCCAGGACCCTATCCTATAAAAACACTTGTGCAAGTGGACCGGGGATTTAGCTCAGTGGCGCCGCTCCCTTCCTTGCAAGGTTGTGAGTTTGACCCCTGGTACAGCATTCAACAACAACAAAAACAAACAAACAAACAAACAAACAAAACCCCATACTTATACAAGTAACAAACTACTTGTACAAGAATCAGCGAATTAAATTAATTTTAAAAATTATAAAAGGTTGGATAGTACTACAACAAAAAAAAGAATGCCTTTGTTAAGAATAATTCAGAAGATAATGATGATCCTGATTCTACTAACAATATAGATGGAGCAATTACTAAGCAAGGCACAGCCTTCAGGGATTACTGTGCATACTGATACCTTCATATTACAATGAGAAAAAAATTGAGGTACAGAAAGCTTGCTACCAGCTCAAAGCCACACAAGAAAAAAAAATTATCCTACGTATCACTCTAGATTTATGCTAGATTACTTGTCATGGTAGGGCAGCAACAAAGAGCCACTACCTAACCGAAGTTAGAGAAGAAAGGTATCTGGGCTCCGATCAAACCACTGAGGAAGTTACAAAATTCCCCTGCCGTCCCTGGGTGGGCTCGAACCACCAACCTTTCGGTTAACAGCCGAACGCGCTAACCGATTGCGCCACAGAGACACTAGCTATGTTGGTCCTTTATTGTAGTGGAGAGTGAGCTCTCATTAAAATGCTAACCAGTGCCTCCGCCTTTTGCAGTGCGATTGGACAAGCTCCAAATCCCGAAAAAGTCAATCAGAGCTTTTAGAGCAACAAACTGAGTTGTTGGTCTCCTTTGAAACATTCGTGGAGCGAAGCCTACATGTGTTGACCTTTGCCCTGGAATTGCCGGGTCCGAGACCCAGGTTTGGGGATGCAGGGTGTTAAGGAAAAGCTGAAAGCCAGGGGCGCTAATACACCGGCCAGACCGTATACCACGCCTTAAATACAACGAACACCCAAGGGGGCCAGACCGCTGTGAATCAGACTTGTAGGAAGTCAGACTGTGGTCTCCAGTAAATAAATTTAAAAAAAAAAAAAAAAAAAAAAGCAAATCTGCAAAGTTAACAACTTCCTTAACAATTACCTCGAAAAGGCCGGGATTTGATCAGTAACTGATAGACACAGCGTCCTTTGTTCTCACAGTTGCTTACGAACGACTGGGGCAAGCCAATCCGGCGCCCTTAGCTTCTAATCACGCAGGTCCTGCTCCAAAGCTCTCCCGCTGCCGGGTGCCTTAGACTCGCTGGCAATCGCGCCCCGAATAAATCGCTTTGCTTTTCTGATGTGTGGTCTTTATTTCCACAGTTTGTCATCTCTACACTGCTACTCTTTTGGAGAATTCTGAGATTACAAAATATTACAGAAGAAATGTTTTACAAAAGGGAAAATTAATTTGGCAAAGATTTTATTGTGCCCCCACCCCACGTCCCTTAGGACAGCTGTGTATCCGGAGGGATAAGAATTATTTTGTGAGAGAAAAATGCAGTAATTTTAGCCACCCGAGAACAAAGCAGGAAAATATTGTGAATATTTTCACATAAAAATTATTAAAGTAAACGCCCTGGCTTCAGCAGGCTCATGGCACGTCATAATCACCAGTATCAGTTAAAAACGTGAGTGGAGAAATTATGTGAAGAGACTGTTTCATCATATTAAAATGTAGACTAAAAACATAATCTACATAAATGTTTGAATCTTTCTCCAATCCCGCTTCTCCTCTTGATATAGTAATACAAGAACAAAATAAAGATGTGGTGAACTTGCCATTTTAGGAATGATGGAAAATGTATATGCAAAACTAAAGAGTGAAGTTAGTGAATTAATGATGAAAAAATAGGAAAGAATTTCAAGGTCACAAAGGAAAATTAGTCAAAGGGACTGAGGGATACATACATATATTCACAAAAAAGGTGAGGTGGATAAGGCCATCTTAAATTGAGACAACCTAAGAAAGACAACTTATAAAGCCTTCCAAAATTAACTGTAACGATTGTTGTAAAATAAGAGATGAAAACTTTTTTTTTTGAGATAGAGTCTCACTTTGTAGCTCAGGCTGGCCCTGAGTTCAGACTCAAACTCACAGCAATCCTCCTGCCTCTGCTTCCTGAGTGCTGGGATTACAGGCATGAGCCACCATGCCCGGCACTGTGGTATGTGACACTGATTGCTGGTGGCGGTGAGTGACCACACAGGATTATTGTTTGTGGTTACTGGTGTTCAAACCCCGGGCCGGGAAGGTGCTGGAACCACTGAGCTAAATCCCCAGCCCAACTTTTTTTTCTTTTAATTTGGTGAAATCATCCTGAGGATACAGAAGCCAGAAAGATCTGATAAGTCAAGCAGGAAGAATAATTAACAATAAGAAATAATTGAGTTTCTAATGAAAATGTGAAATTAAATCAGACTTTTTATAATAAATAGTAGTTAAATAAAAAACACTAGGCAAACTTTATGTAAATTTCCTGAAAACTACTTCTAGCCTTAGTAACTATGTCAATAGGAGATTTTACCTGTTTTAAGAGCTGTTAAATAGTATACACAATGTATTAAGCAAAATTGAATTGTAGACAAATATAAATAATTTTTACTTAAAATTTAGGTTAAACATTTCAGTTCTTAAAATATATAGTTATTAAGGCTGAGGATTTAGCTCAGTGGTTCTGGCGGCATCTGTCTGGTAAGCATAAGGTCTCAAGTTTGGTGGCTCACACCCATAATCCCAGCACTTGGAAGGCAGAGGCAGGAGGACTGCTGTGAGTTCGAGGCTGGCCTGGGCTACATAGTGAGTTTGGATCCAGCCTAAAGCACAAAAAGTGAGATCCTGTACCCCAATAAAGAATAAAACATTGTTGATTATGTTTTATTCATAAAGTGTGAAAATAAATTTTCTACCAGTTCTTTATGAGATATAAATTGCCTTTCCTTACAAATACATCAAATAATTGTTTTTATTTTTTTGTTTGTTTGTTTTGAGACAGGGTCTCACTTTGTAGTTCAGGCTGGCCCTGAGCTCAGCCTCCAATTCACATCACAGCAATCCTCCTGCCTCTGCCTCCCGAGTGCTGGGATTACAGGCGTGAGCCACCACGCCAGCACTGTGGTATGTGGTGCTAATTGCTGTTGGGTGTGGGTCTCCACACCCAGTATTGTATGTGGTTACCAGGGGATCGAACCCAGGTCCTTGCGCTTCTGAGACAGGCACTGGAACCACTGAGCTAAATCCCCGGCCTCAAATAATTGTTTACAAGTCATTCTCTGTGATAAAAAGACAAAGGTATTTGTTAAAATACTTGAAAAAAGTGTGTTTGGGAATCAATTTTAAAGATCATCATTATATATAAATTTTTATAAACATTATGGTTTTCATTGGGCTTTAAATGCTGAACACTATTGTGTCTCTGTTAGCTGTAGTATTCGTCCCCAATTTCCTAGTTTTTTTTCTTTTATAATTCAAAATTATGTCATTGACTGTTACCTTAACATTAGGATGCTAAATATATTTATTTTTAAAAACATATTTCGTGCTCCAGTCATGAGTATTACATTCCTATTCCCCAACAATACTCATTCTTCCTTGTCATCCTGATCCATGAAACATATTCATTTATTTTTCTAAGCAGGAGCAGGAATTTGAAAGGATGAGGTCGAGGTGCCAGGATGTAGCTCCGCGGCGCAAAGCCTGCTGGGAAGGTCGAGGCCCTGAGTCTGACTTCTGGTACCAAAAAAAATCCCCTAGAATTAGAGGTGGGGACTGCCATATTATATTTGGTGAGACTGCAAAGGAAATCAAACTACCTAATTTTGAATCCTACTTCTCCTTTTTATAACCCTGAACAAATTGCCGAATGCTGGGCAAGTTACTGACTAGTTTTCTCATTTGTAAAATGGAGATAACAGTGGTGTCTACTCACAGGTCATTGTAAGAATGAAATGAAAAAATGCATATGAAGCATAACTGTTCCACATATAATAAACACTCTGCAAATACATGCAGTGCTGCAGATAATTCTAGACAATGTCAAACTATCCAAAGGTAAAAAATAAATATGTACTTATTTTTACTCAGCATTACCAATTCTAGGAATGTCCTCGAGGAAAGAATAAGTTGAATGCTTGAAGGTGTTGCAGTGCTGATCATAACAATAAAGAATCAGAAATAACTGGGGGGAGGGTGAGTGAAATAAATTAAGTTACATCCATATAGTGGAAAACTATGTTAAGAAAATAGTATGGGTTATAAATACAATCTTTGAATGTAAATTTCAGTGAGCCAAGACATTTCGTTCAGAACATCTGGGCGTCCTTGTTTTCCATTTAAGACAGGTAGCTATTGCTTTATAATAATCTCACAATTCTGGTGGCATACAAAAAGCATTTCTTTTTCCCCATTTTCAGAACAGCTGAGTGAGCTCTCTCTGCTTCAGGCTACGATGGTTAAGACAATTTGTTTCTACACAGTTGACTAGCCAGAAAATCTCGTTACAATCTTAGAAGCATGAAAAGGTGAAAGATAATAATAGGTGAAGCTTCTACAACTAGTTCTGGTTCAAACTACACAGCGTTGTTTCCGTCGACATTACACTGACCAATAAATGTCTCGCGGATGAGCTACTGCAAGAGTTCCTTACCCTTCGCTTCTCCCCATGCAGTGAAGACAATGTAGATTCAGGACAACTGAGTGGTAATTAGCTCTCCAGTGTTACGCGTCAGTTTTCACCCGCCCCCAGATTGCTACTCAGGTCCTTTGCTTCACTGAACTCATCCTAGCTTCCAGTTAGCTCTCTCACAATACCTAAAAACTGCTTTATATCCTTACAGCTATGCCTCAGGGACCCACTCACTTCAGTGGCAGGAGCTTTCCACCTGTACTCTGGAACTCCCTCTCACCCACAAGTAGGAGTAATTTTTCTTCACTGCAACATTTACATTAAACATTTAATTTCCTTGGAATAGCCCAGATTAACACTACAAGCTCATAATGTCTTTCAGGAAGATGGACTTTTATCTTCTATATGTATATACGTATGTTTTACCCATATACAAAAATACATGTGCTAAAATTAATGATTGCTCTTTCCTATATTCTTCAGAACAGAGGCTGATTCATCCTGGGACACTCAGAGTTTAATATCTATTTCTTTATAAGCTTCACTTTAATATCTATCTCTTTAGAAGCTTCACAGAGGCTGAAGTCAAGTTTTCAGGATTCAAATGATCATGCAGTGGCCAGACCTTGAACCAACTGTACAAGTGGGATTTTGCCGTTTTCTGGACCTAAGAAGCAGACAAAACGAAAGGAAAATATAATCAGAATAGAGTGGCACTAAACTTTAGTTATTTCCTCTTAACTTTGAAAATTCATAACCACACGAAGCAGAGCCTCAAACAGAGCAGCAGTGCACTAAGGGATATGAGAAGAGAAAACTCAGGCTTCCGAACGGAGGAGCACATTTCCCAGGAAAGACACATGATGAAAGCGCTCAGAAAAAGCTGCTTCCTTCCTCTTTGCTAACTGTGGCTCCCGGGGCCGCTGGCAGCGCTTCTTCAAGGTCTTTCTTGTTACCGATTACACCGGCCTCACCAGCTCAGTGGGAACATGTGGTTTTTGACGGCGCTGTTCCTTTGGGGTAAGTTAAACTCAGAGAAGTGTCTAGAAGGATATAGGCCCTAGCTATGGAGAGTTAAGTTTGTTTGCTTTATTTTTCTTTGGTATATTTCACTAGAAATTATGAATATAGAGAAAACTGTATCTGTGCTTGGTTGGTTCATATTGGGGGGGCTCACTATATCGAGAGGAGGAAAAGGGAAATGCTGAGTTAACATTACACGGGGATTTCCTCTTCAAATAAGGCCTCACCGCCGGGAGGTTGCAGCTCCATGGTAGAGTACTTGCTTGTAACGTGGCAATCCCTGGGGTTGGCCCTCAACACTGAAAAAACAAGTCAGTCAAAGACTATCAGTGCTGTCAGCGCTTGATTTTGAGAAAGAGGAATAGAGAGAACCTCCAGAGATCCAAGGTATTCCCTCAGAGTCTACATCAGTCTCTCCTCAACGCTCCTTCTGTCACTGTCTCCCACCGACAAACTGATCTCTCTGTTCTCTGGTCTCTTGCAGCTGCGGTTGGCGGGCGAGTGGGTGAGTGACACAACTTCTCTTATACCACTTTTCTGCTTCCAAAGAACATGTCCCACTAACCTGGCGAGAGGAGAAACAGCAGAAACTCTTGTAAATTAGATAAAAAGCCTCATATCCAGAGGGTGATTTTACAAAATCCTGATTTTCCAGATGAGTCCTGACTACAGAACTGTATGTGGCAGACCAGGGATGAGCCGGAAGTGGAGGAAAACAAATACCTCCGCTGGGCTTTCAAACATCCCTCACACTAGTCCCCTTTTTTCAGGAAAATTTGAGGGTCTCCCCACCACGCCCCAGACAGAGCCGGGAACAGTGAGATCTTCAAAGGGAGGCGTTTCCAGTGCCAGAGCTGTGAGGTTCTTGCTTTACCCTCACAGACAGCACAAAAGAACTGAACCCCGTTGGTTGTGCTGGCACAAAATACTGATTCACACCTTAGGGACAGGGAAAACCAAGTCAGGAACCTATATCCTCCTCAGGGCCCAGGATTCCCAGCACCAGATGAAGATTTAACAGCATAAACAAAGCTCTCTGCAGCAGGCTTTACATGCTGTCTTTCTTTCTTTCTTTTTTGTACTGGGGATCAAAGTTGGACCCTTGCGCTTGTGAGGCAGGAGCTGAATCCCCAGCCTGGCTTGACATGGTCTTCAAAGCTTGCTATTGTCCTTTTCCACTTGCCTGTTCTTTCAAATTCTTCTCAATATGCACTTTTTCTTGTGCTTTCCACAAAAGCTTACCAATCACTCACAACCCTTCCTTTTATTCCACTTTTTTTTAATTATTTATGATCTTATTTTTTATTATCTGTCTTTCGTTTCTGTTTTTATCTCTTTTTTTTGGTAGCAGGGATGGAACTCAGGACCTTGCGCTTGCTAGACAGGCACTGGAACCACTAAGCTAAATCCCTAGCTCCTTTCTGTTTTTATATCCAAGTGGACTCCGCAAAGGCCGTGATCACCTTGCAGCCTCCATGGGTCAACGTGTTCCAAGAAGAAAATGTCGCCTTGTCGTGTGAGGGGCCCCAGCGGCCTGGGAACAACTCCGTCCAGTGGCTCCTCAACGGCACAGCCCTTCAGACCTCGACTCCCAGACACAGCATCACAGCAGCCAGTTTCCGTGACAGTGGCAACTATACCTGCCAGACGGGGCTCTCAGCGCAGAGCGATCCCGTACAGCTGGAAGTCTGTAGAGGTACACACGGCATGGCTAGGGATCGGGGAGTCTTCCTGTGCCTGGATGTGTGGGTGCCAGGGCTGTGTGTGTGTGTGTGTGTGTAGCTATCAGTTCTAATTTATTTATTTATTTATTTTGAGACAGTGTCTCACTTTGTAGTTCAGGCTGTCCCTGAGCTCAGCCTCAAACTCACTTCACAACAATCCTCCTGCCTCTGCCTCCCGAGTTCTGGGATTACAGGTGTGAGTCACCACACCCAGCACTGTGGTATGTGGTGCTGATTGCTGCTGGGCATGAGTCTCCACGCCCAGTATGGTATGTGGTTAACCAGGGATCGAACCTGGGCCCTTGCCCTTGGAAGACAGGCGCCAGAACCACTGAACTAAATCCCCGGCCCTCTCAGTTCTAACTTAAATCAATATACTCAAAACATAACATGAGGTCCTGTGAACCAGTATTACTCCAGGTGGGTCCCCAGTGAATAGACGGAGAAAAACTCAGAGGTGAAGATTTTATCATGATTCAAAATTTATGCCAGGATATAGTAAAGAGTAATTCAGACAAATGTGTAACAAGAAACTCTCCCTACCAAGCCATGACCTTATTCTGCCGTCACCCTCCATAGAATCAAAACTGTTAGTATATGTTAGCTGTCAAAAAAAGTTTGATATAACAGATACATCTTACATCTTTTATCATTTAAAAATAAGAGTTGTTTATACCAATGAAGTTTCCTTTTAAATGTTTGCTATATCACTATCCACTATCAGCTTAATCATTCCACCTTCGCACACGTGGAAGTAACTGTGGAAGGTGTTCTCATTCTTCGACTTTTACAAGCCGTACTGCCACAGACATCTGATACACATAGTCTGTACAGTTCCAATAACAGTCTAAACATGGAGCCATATGAAACTTTATAATACATGGAAACATAAATCCCTCTTACATCTATAAGTCATTTCTGTTTGTCAGGAGATGGGGATACCATATTTTTGAGCAAAATGTTTTATATTCAGATAAAATATCCAAATTATTTAGTTAGTTAAAAGCAAGGAGCTCAGAATTTTTGGAATTGATAATGGGAAAGGTATTGCATGATGGAGATAGAACTGCATTCATGCAGACTCTGTTGCTTTTAGAGGAAATCTGGTTTGCTAAGGAAATGTTGAGAATATCCAGAAAGGCCTGGCATTCTCTGTGTCCCTTAGCACTCTGAAAATCAGTTCTTCGGATAGAGAGATGAAGGAAAGGTGATTTCCACAAGAGCTGCTGTTTACTTTTTTGTTTTTGTTTTGTTTTGCTTTTTTGAGACAGGGTCTCGCTTTGTAGTTCAGCCTCCAACTCACATCACAGCAATCCTCCTGCCTCTGCCTCCTGAGTGCTGGGATTACAGGTGTGAGCCACCATGCCCGGCACTGTGGTATGTGGTGCTGATTGCTACTGGGGTGAGTCTCCACGCCCTGTATTGTATGTGGTTACCTGGGATCGAACCCAGGTCCTTGTGCTTGCAAGACAGGCGCTGGAACCACTGAGCTAAATCCCCGGCCTAAACCCCAGCCTGATGCTGTTTACTTTGGGCAGAAGTGTTCCATGGGTCAAATGACAAAAAATGTTCTAGCCTGGGAAGAGCCCATTTTAAAGTTACACACAACAAATGTGAGGTATACACCTCAGTGACCTTTCACCTATAAAGAGCACCTACGTCAAGAAACAGAACACTTCCAGGACCCCAGAAACTTCTAATTGATTTCTAGTCACCATCCCCAATATTGACTTCTAAAACCATATGTTTTTGAACCTGACATGAGAGCTACAGAATGGTACAGGAGTTACTCTGGAGTCTGGCTTTACTATAATAGTGAAATTCATGCAGGTTGTGAAATTAAAGCTAATTAAATTGCTTTGATTACTCGTATTAATACATATTTTTCCATTCTACTGATAGACTTGGGTTGTTTTCAGTTTGGCTTCTTACAAATAGCACTACTGTGGTCGATTTTGGACATGTTCTTTTGTTATAGGGAAGTGACTCCTAACTCATTAGCTATGTCAAGGTTGTGTCTCAAGACACCAACGAAGGAGCTGAGGACAAAGGTTAAAAGTAGAAAAGTTTTAAGAGAAAGTCACTGAGAGATAGGAGGGGGTCAGAAAGTGGGTTTCTGCCGAAGCTCTTTATCTGGGGTATTTTTAAACAGTAAAATCACCTTCGTTTACCTTGGGTCAACCTTCAGCCTCCAGGCCTACAAGTACAGTTACCTCTCTGCTATTGATTTAACAGGAAGTCAAGGTATGGCCAGGTGTGGTGGCAAACCTGTAATGCCGGTCATCAAGAGGCTGAGGGAGGAGGACTGCTGGGAATCTGAGGCCAGCCTGAATGACATAGAGAAATGCTGTCTCGAGAAAATAGAAAATGAAAAGCAAAGTGCATCGCTAGGGTACATAGCTGAAGAAGTACAAAGCATTTCTGGAAGGAGTGGAAGTGAGGGTCAGGAGTGTTTTGCTCGTCTGTCTATGTGTTAGTCATGTTGTTTTATACATTTGTTATATCGTTTAGGCTTCTTGGACCAGTGCTGAGATGATGTACAGCTGTGAGCTCTTGCTTATCTCTAGGAGGATGGCAGAACTTGCTATCGTGTCTATCTTGGGGCCTAGTTTCCATCCCTTAACTACAGGCTGGGTTGATCTGATCTCTGTTTAGATTCTATCTTGGGCCTGGTCTCCTTTAACTGCCCATCAACCTTTGTCTAATGTAGCTATCTTTTTGTGGTACTTCCCCTCTGAACGGCCATCTCTAACTGTCATTACGAGAAATGAGTGAAGACTTTTCTGGCATTTTCTGTTGAAAAGCAGTTGTGCTTTTGATTGGCAGTGAAAGATGCTTTCAGGGAGTCTTTCTGCAGGCCCTCAAGGTATCAGGAATTTTGGGGGGGGGTTTTGGCAGATAGATGACTTTAAGCCTAGAGGAGACAAAATCAAGCAGACAGTTAAGCACATAGGGTCCAAATAAGATTAGGAGAATAATCACACTATTGTCAGAAAGAATTTTTACCAGTCAGAGCCTTTTTTTTTTTTTTAATTTTTTTTTTAGGTTTTTTGAGACAGGGTCTCGCTTTGTAGTTCAGGCTGGCCCTGAGCTCAGCCTCAAACTCATCACAGCAATCCTCCTGCCTCTGCCTCCCGAGTGCTGGGAT
>PVIR01031182.1:0-19656 GCA_004026965.1 Petromus typicus | reverse complement strand
CTTCCTCTGGGTAGGTAGTAATTTCTCTGTTCTCATTCCTAATAGCATAGAGATGAGCATTTTCCTTCCTTTCTTTAATGAGGTTGGCTAAGGATCTATCAATTTTGTTTATCCTCTCACACAACCAACTTTTCAATTCATTGATTTTTTGATCCATTCTCTTGGTTTCTATTGCATTGATTTCTGCCCTGATCCTTATAATTTCTTTCCTAGTGTGAGCTTTGGGTTTGTTTTGCTCCTCTCTTTCTAGTCACTTGAGGTTCAGCATTAAATTGTTTATTTGAGCTTGCTCCATTTTCTGGATGTAGACCTTCACTGCTATGAATTTTCCTCATAGAACTGTATTCATTGTGTCTCATAAATTTCTATATGTTGTACTGGGGTTATCATTTAGTTGTAAGAATTGCTCAATTTCTTCTCTAATTTCTTCTGTGACCCATTGGTTGGTCAGCAGAGTGTTGTTCAGTTTCCATGTGTTTGTGAAGATCCTGGGTTTTCCTTTGCTATTCAGCTCCAATTTCAGGACACTATGGTCCTCCGGTGTACAAGGGATAACTTTAATCCCTTTATATTTTCTTAAACCTGTTCTATGAATGAGTATGTGGTCTATTTTGGAGAATGATCCATGAGCAGCTGAGAAGAATTTAAATTCTGACTTTGTGGGGTGAAATACTCTGTAGGCATCTATTAAGTTCATTTGCTGAAGGTTCTGTTTGATCTCAAGGATTTCCTCAGTGACTTTTTGTCCAGTCTATCTGTCTCTTTGTGACAGTGGGGTATTGAGGTCCCCTACTATTATTGTATTGGTGTTTATCTTGTTTTTCAAGTCCGTTAATATTTGTTTTATATAGTTCGTTGTGTTCGAATTTGGAGCATAGATATTTAAGATTGTGATTTCTGTCTCTTGAATTTTTCCTTCAACTAAAAGATATGTTCATCTTTATGTGTCTTTATCAGTTTTGGCTTGAAGTCTATTTTGTCTGCAAATAAAATCGCCACTCCTGCTTTCTTGCTGTTTCCAGTCACATGGAGTGTTGTTTTCCATCTCTTTATTTTTAGTCCATAGGTTTCTTTCTGAAGTAGGTGTGTTTCTTGTATGCAGAATATTGTAGGATTTTGCCTTTTGATCCACACTGCCAGTCTGTATCTCTTAATTGGCGCATTGAGTCCATTTACATTAATGGTTATGACTGATATAGGTAAATTGAGTGCTGCCATGTTTTCCTGTTCTTGGCTGTATTATTCTACTTCTGTCCTTTCCCCATCAGTTTCTTGTTTGTTCCCATGGGTTGACTCGGTTAGGTCTCATGGATTTGTAACTTTCCTTATTTTTCTTCAAGATATTCTTTAATTCTTTCCCCATCAATTTTGAAGGATAGTTTTGCGGGATACATTAGTCTTGCTTGGAAGTTTTTTTCCTTTAGGGCTTGGAAGTCTTCACTCCAGGCTCTTCTTGCATTGAGTGTTTAAGTTGAGAAATCCACTGTGATCCTGATGGGCTTCCCTTGGAATGTAACTGTTTTCTTTTCTCTGGATGCTTTCAGTATTTCATTCTTTTTTTTTTTGGATATCTGAGACTTTTATGATTATATGCGTAGGTGTAGATTTTTTCATGTCACAGGTGTGTGGCATTCTGTATGCTTCACATATTTGTGTGTCCAATTCTTGACCTTTTTCTGTGAAGTTTTCTGCCATTATCTGTGTGAATAGCTTTTGGATGTCTTTAGCATTGTCTCCTGCTTCCTCAGTGACTCCAATCAATCTTATGTTATTCTTCTTTGAATCATCTAGGAGCTGTTGGATTCACTTTTCATTATCGCTTGCTTTTTTCCATTGATCATCCCTTTCCAGTTCATTGGTTGAAATCCTGTCTTCTAGGTCTGAAATTTGGTCTTCTGCCAAATTAATTCTATTGCGCAAGCTCTCATTTTCTTTCTTAATTTCCTGGGCTTCTGCTTGTAGGTGTTTGAAAGGTTCCATTGCTTTTGCTATCTTGGATTCTATCAACTCCATGATTTCCTCTTTAGCTTTATTATTTATGGTGTTGACAGTGTCCAATATCTCTGCTTTTATCTGAGAGATCAGTTCTGATTTCCATTTTCTAGATCTGCTTTGGTTACCATTTCTGAGGACCCTGGAGACTGGGCTTCCAACTTCTCTATTTCCCTTCCCCCTGTGTTACCTGAAAGTGAAGATCTTTATGTCTGAGACATTGAGTGTTTCCTCATCTCTGATTTTTGTCCTTGCTGTTGTTTTTTGTTTTGTACCTGCTCTGTTTTCTGGTGATGTTTGTTGCACGTCTCTTTCGTCCTAATAGTTAGGAACCTTAAAATATCATTGTTTTGTGGGTTGTTCTTCACAGTCTATATTGGGACCTAAAGAAAAACCCCTAGTTCTGGCACACTGTATGAGGCACTCAATCAATACAGACAGAGTACCTTTTCCCATCTGCTTTAGCAGCAGGAAGGCTCTGGCTTTTGCCCTACTATAATGGTGCTGCCTAAAGTTCCAATGCGCCCACCTGCTCACCAATACAGAGTCTCTGGGCTTGGTTGTGCAGTCAGCCTGGAGGCCAGTAGGCTGTAGGCCCTGTGCAGCTGCAATGGTAGGGGCTGATGTTCCAACAGGCCCACCTACTCACCCATACATGGTGACTGGATGTGCTTCTGCAGTTTCTGTGGATAAAGTCAGACTCTGAACTGCTAACCTCAGTCCCTGGGTGCTCTTCTGGCATGGGCCTGGAAGCCAGCAATCTCCAACCCCAGTGTGGATTCAATGGCACAGACACTGTTTCCAAAGTCACCTGCTGCTAAACTCCTTCTCTGGGTGCTCTTCTGGCATTGGCCTTGAGGCCAGTAAGCTCCAACACCAGTGCAGTTTCAGTGGTGCAATCGCTGGTTCCAAAGCCGCCTGCTGCTAAACTCAGTCCCTGGCCACTCTTCCGGCCTGACCTGCCTTTTTTGACTAGACCCTACATTCTAACAGCAGGTCAGTTTAAGCACAAATAACCTAATCACTTTCTACTACATCATAAAAATATGACTTTAATAAAGCTCTTTAGAGGCATAAAATGCAGGACCAAAAACATGAATTTGATGTCACACAAATTAATGACTTCCATTAGACAAGAGATGTAATGGACAAAGCAAAGAGATATGATAGATTTAGAAAAGATACTTCCAATTTATAAAACTGTCCAGACAGTACTGAAGACAACAAGAAAGTGAGAAGAAGCTCTCTTAAACAACAGGCACCCCCAAAAGGAAGATCACACACAAAAAGCCAACATGAAGAGAAATATGAGTAAAAACATCAATTTAAAACAATGGCATGTCATTTGATATCATATCAGTTTGGATAGGAAAATGTTGTGAACTGAAAAGTGTCATGCTGACAGAAATCCTGGGATGTAGGAGCCCTCACCCTTGTTATGCAGTCAGTAGACTGGGAAGCCCTTTGGAAGAGAGATTGGCTGCAGTCAGTTACATACAAAATTCTACACTCATGCACTGTTAGTCTCATTCCTACGTGTATAATAGCCCCCAAATTATTATACATGTGTGCTAACAGATAAGTACTAGGCTACTTGTTACAGCATCACTGTTGAAGCTAGATATCAAGAGCAGTCTTGGTGTCAAACACAAGAATGAAATAGACAAAATATAGCAGTCTGCTCCCAGTCTGCAGCAGTGACACACTCTAGGGCACAGTGGATGCCAGAAGCCATGAGTTATACCAAACTTTACATATATAAAGTTTTTCCCTATGTATAAGAAAACCTAACGCTCTTTCTGCCTTAATTAAACACTCATCATACAATGTAATTATGTTTTATAGACTGAGATATAAGAGCAAAATTTGCACATGTTTTCTTTTCCTCTTTATAAGTTCATAGTTGAGATTCTTACTACAGATCTTAGCAACCTCAATATATCATTTTATTTTCTCTCCTCATTAAATCAATAACTTTCACCTTTCAGTTCAAGGAAGCCCTCTGTAGCTTTTATTCAGCATATCAAAGTTTCTATTCACTGTTTTTGTGTGTTGAGCCAAGATGAAGTAAAATAAAAGCTTAACACAAGCAACATCACCATAGTTGGTCTTATAACCAAGCTGGCAACTAAGTGGCTAAAGGGTGGACATGGTGTGGGCACACTGGCCTGAGAGATGATTTCTGGATGGCACAAAGACAGTGTGAGATTTCATAATGCTACACAGAATGCACACAGTTTAACATATATGAATTTATTTCTAGAATTTTCCATTTCATATTTTCAGACAGCAGTTGACAACCAGAGAATGCAAAATTACAGATAAGGGGGACTAGAATAGATACATCTATAATGACTATGCACCTATTAAAGACTATTGAATTGGATATCAACTGAGCTATACAGTAACTTACAGAGCTCAGAGAAAAAAAAGTTTAAAATAATAGAGAGAAGATCTATAGAGCTACATGGTGGAAATGAAAAATAAATGCTCACAAAATAATGATACATAATTTATAAAAGGATCACACCAAACATAAATCTATTTGCCTGTGGAAAAATAGATAAGAGGAATAACAATGAGGATAAAAGGGAATAAATAACATTTTTAAATCTCCTTGTTCTCATAGAAGGATCCAGCAGAGGAAACTTTGTAATCTAGGAATTTTCACAAGGAAGTGTTTTTGAAAATATGGTCAGAAAAGGCAATGGAATGAAAGGAGAAAAGAAGGGCAATCTTGTTCCCTTTAATTCCAGAACTTTCAGATTGCTTACTAAAACAAAAGACTGATAAGTTTGACATCCTTAATCTTTTTTAAATCAAAGAGAGCCATTTCTTCCTATTTGCTCATTTATCCCACATTACTGGACCTTTACTACATGTGAAGTACTTCCAGGTACTAAGGAGCTATCTCCTTAGAGTGTCTCAAAAATAGCCTAAGAGTCTCCTGATATTTTAAACATAGCACAATGTTCTCTCCCATGGAGCTGGACACATATTAGACTACTCGATAATAGGGAAGCCCCAACCAGCCCTTCTCTCCTCCTTTCTCCCAAACTTATCCTAGATTGAGAAAAACATAGTTTGGAAAACAGCTAAACAGAGGGAAGAGTTTTTCTGCCCTTTCTGGATTCCAGAGAGCTCCTAAGCCTGGGGAGCTCTGAAAGAGGAAAGAAGGGAAGTCAGTAGGGTGAGAGCCCACCTCAGAGTCTGACAAATCCATGGATAGCCATTACCTACTTGAGTTTATTAAACTTTTAACTTAAGAAAGAAATTTAACTCATACTTAAATTTTAGTAATCTTTACTCCCACAGCCCCATTTAATTGAGTTTGTTACCTGTTGTTCAGTTCTATGTAGGTTTCCTCTTCCTATAAAAGAACAGAAATTGAATGTAATAATTAGAATTGAGAGCTGAGTTAAGAAATGTAGATGTATGCTTAAAGTGAAATATTCTATTACTCTGGCCAGTGGTATATGAATTATTCAAGAAATAAAAATGAACACCATGTAAGCTAGCAAAAATGTAAGATTAATTTTAGGCATGGATACTTTAGGCCAAATTCAAAACTCTTCCTAATTTCCTCAATAGAAAATTAGTTCTCTATCCTTTACAAATTACGTTTTCTGTGTTTCCCAAGATTTCCAATTATGTATATTTTATGGCCTTAGGTAGGAAATTGAAGGATTAGGGGTAGATGAATTTCCCTTCAGGTTTAGGTCATAAAATTAAAAGAAAAAGGCTTTAAGTGAAAATAAAGAGTTAACTTTGTAATCAGGTCAAAAATGAAAATTTGGCCTTCTCAATTTGACCTATGAGACTGAAGATCTTAAGACCAGGTTCTTCACCAGTGACTTCCTTACTAGGAGAGAAGAAGAGAGAAAAGAGTTACAGAAATAGTCACCAAGAGATGTGCAGAAGGACTTAGCAGAGAATATCAATCCCAATGTCAAGGTCTTTCAAATAGTAGGAAGTCAAAGACTGTAGAAAGACTTTGGGTATAAGAAAATTACATCGAAATAAACAGCTGGGAGGTCACTTGAAAAGAGTAGGCTCTGTAAAGCAAGAGGTGAGGCCTAAAGGGGCAGAGGCAGAAGCTGATTACCCACAATTATTACTACTGGAATTTCATCTCTCAGGAGGGTGACAGTAAGAGTAACCACCATTTACTGGCCCCTTTACATATGAGTAACTGCACTGCACTATACTTGCCTCCACAGAAATTCAATCTGCATTTACTAAGGATGTCTACCTCCAAGTTATTCTAAATCCACCCACTTTTCATCAGCCCCACTGAGGCCCCACAGGTCGGCATTCCCTCGCTTCATGTCCCCCACACTCGCAGTGCATTACCTGAGTCAGCAGCCAAAATATGTGCATCCGAATTGGGCCAAAGCAAAACATTTTCCATGAATTCAGTGTCATGTCCATAAAATCCAAACTTCAAAGCTACCACCTCTGGCCTCCACTCTTTTCTGCAAATTTATCTCCTTTTCTTTTTGAAATAGTATCTTACTATATAGTTCAGGCTGGGCTTGACTCACTGTGTAGCTCGGGTTGGCCTCTAAATCACAGAGATCCTCCTACCTCTGCCTCACCTGCTGGGGTTTTAGGCATGAGCCACCACACCCAGCAATATTTATCTTCTCATTGTTTCTCTTGTGTCCCTAAAATTCTAACATTTGCTTTCTAATCATTCCTGAACATATCCAATTTATTCCTTCAGGGAAAAGTTAGAAGTCAAAGTTCCTAAACATAGATGGGCTGGAGGCATGATACATTCAGCTCACAGAGGCTTTTGACATTTGGTTACTTGAGATAATAAGGAAGCATTGTGGCAGACAGGGGAAGAGGATGCAGTCAAAACCCTAGTGGCAAACTCCAGTCCCCTGTGAGTTCCAGAGTGAAGGGATTAAAAAACAACAAAATTGAAACCTTGAGAAAAAGGCT
This sequence comes from Petromus typicus, assembly GCA_004026965.1. NCBI lineage: Eukaryota > Metazoa > Chordata > Mammalia > Rodentia > Petromuridae > Petromus > Petromus typicus. The sequence continues at coordinate 12,714 of PVIR01031182.1, read as the reverse complement.
GAGCCAGGCTTGACTCTTGTTACTCTGAGGATCAGCAGCAAAAAGCCAAATACCGAAACAGCAGAATAGGTTAGTCTCCTTAGCTCATTTTACCTTTATTTGGTACCACACCTTCACACCCATAATCCTAGCATGCATAAATCAGGGTGGTCTAATCCCTGTAGTTGAAGATTACATAGGGCAGGGCAGACATCCTTAAATCCCATTAAATCCCAGTAAATCTTAAAGTCAATAATCCTAGTTCATACCTAATCCTTGTAGTTTAAAATCCCACAGGGTGGGGCAGATGTCGCAGCAATAATCCCAGTAGTTGATCCTGCAGGGCAGGGCAGACATTCATAAATCAAAGTAAGTCCTAAATCCAAGGAAGTCATCCACAGTTCCCAACAAAGCATGGTATTTAAGAAGTCAGCTCCTGTACTTAATGCTCTGAATTCAGATCCTGACTCCACCGAATATATACAGAATATGAGTAAAGCACATTGCATATGTGCCTTGCTGTAAATATTAGTTAGGTACTATTTAATAAGTGTCAATTAAAATTCTAAAGTATATATTATACTCCAGGAAATGGATTTTGCCCTCATACACCTATAATTTGTATTTTAAAAGGAGGTGCATTAGTCATTTTTCTGTTGCTATACCAAATACTTAAGGCTGTATATTTGATAAAGTTTCTTTTTCTCAGTTCTGGTGGGTGGAAGTCCAAGATTAGGTTCCCCATCTGTTTGGTCCCTGGTGATAAGTTTCTGCTATATCCCAATGTGGAGCAGGGCAGCATGGTGGAAGCAAGTGACAGAGAAGAAGAACCCTGTGGTGAGAAAAGAAGCAATTGGAATTGCAGAGCAAGCTTGCTTTTCTCATAACAACTCACTCCCAGGTGAACTAACCAGGCCATCGTGTGGCCTGTGCTAATCCTTGCTAAGTGTGGTGTCCTATGACCACATCTTAAGCAATGTGACACTGAGGACCAAACTTCTGGTGCATGAACCGCTGGAGCACACAAACTTGATAGAGAAAGTTATTTGAAGTTTAAGACTTATCCATCCTTTGAAGAGCACCAAGTGACAGGCATACAGTGCAGTTGTGATCAAGTCAAAAATGAGCTCCAGCTGGGCCGGGTGGTGCACTCTTGTAATCTCAGCACTCTGGGAAATTGAGGCAAGTAGATGGTAAGTTCCAGACCAGTCTAAGCAATCAGTGACTTAGTAAGAGGCTGTCTCAAAATTAGAAATAAAAAATGACTGGGGATACAGCACCATGGAAAGGGCTTGGATTCTACTCCCAGTTCCTCCCAGAAAAGACTTCCACTTCCATTCACAAACTAATGATGAAAATTCAAAAGGTAATAGTTGTGCTATAGCATATCCAGTGCTCTAACATAAGAAGCAAAAGAACGGCTCCAAGGAAGGCACTTCAACTGAACCTAGAAAAGCTCAGAAAGGGCCTCTCTGATGAAGGAGAGAGCTGTGATCTCAGCAGGACACATGACAAACATCTGATGAATTAGTCTGTGTGAGTAGATACAAAATATTTAACAATCTACACGGTGTGGGCACCCCCCGTTTGACACTCGCGCTCAGCAGCAGGAACAGCAGTACTGGAGCTGTTCTGTAAACCTGGGCTCATTGCAGGATGAAACAGCTGTTGTTTTATACCACTAAGCTGAACAGTTTGTTACGCAGCAATAGATAACTGAGAGGCAGCTCACTACAGAGAACAACACAACATGATGGACACGTTCTGATCCTTTTCAGAGAAAACTGCCAGATTTCAAGTTGGAAAGTGGATAGGATGAACCAGGACTATGATTTCTCTTAAAACAGCATATGATTGGAAACAGGAAATTAATCCTCATGTTATGCACAGTGTGGATCAATTATGAGGCTAACTGCATGCCAATACAGGAATAGGAAGCCAGAAATGGAAGAATGTGCCTTGGGATGAGTTACTGGATGGGGAAAAGATGAACATAGTGTGAGAAAGAGGGGCTGAAAACCTCAAAGAATATAATAGTGTTTAGGAAACTTCCTGGCAGCTTCTAACCTTGAGAAGGTTAATATTTTAGTTAATACATTCATGCAACTGAGGTGATCGAATTCAGTTAAATTGGTCTGTTTTTGATAATGTGTTCATGACAATTCTTTAGTAATTCTTTACTTTTTGGCATAAATCAAAATCCAGTTTTATTTTATTAAAGAAAGAATTGGACCATTATAGCTGCTGATTATTTGAGGCTTGTCAAAATTATGCTCGTCTAAGCACAAACTTGCAATGAGTAATAATAGAAAATGCTAATTTTTTAAAAGTTTGTAAAGTTCCACTCATGATGGAAAGGTTGTTTTGTTTGTTGTTGTTGTTTTTTTCCTCAATTTTACATAAGGGTCCTCTTTAAGGACTAGAGAACACAATCTAGTGGCCCAACCTCCTCCAAGTGACTATATTATTGATGTCTATTTGCTGGCTAAAAGAAGGTCTTTGGGTAAAGTTCTTCAGCACTGCTTTGGGTCAATTAAAAAATTTCACATTTTGTAAGTTCAATAGAATTGAGAAAAAGAAAAATAAATAAATAAATAAAAAGGTGTTGGTATTTCCAGGACACTTTATTTCCCATAAAATGAAAGAATACATTCCAAGCTCAACCATTATATTGCTTTCTCCCTTAGCTGGACCAAAGCTTGAAAAAGTCAATTATCACAATGTTTGATATGGGTCTGGGTCAGTGTTGTCATTACCACTAGACTCAAAATTTTAGTAGTTTCTGAAAGTAAAGCCTGGCAATTCTAAAGGTAACTTTAAAGCTGTATTTCTTATTTTATCACTTTAAAAAGTATTCCTCATACTTGGCTGCTGAAGGTTGAGAGAAGCTGACAAGTGTTTGAGATTATACAACACCTCTTTTGAGCTTCACTGTTGCTCTATGGCACTTACATGCCATCAAAATTCTACTCTACTCATTAAGTTTTCCAGGAATTGATCTACTTTAATTAACAATACCAAATAAAATTCAGTTATTGGACGAGTCAGACTTGAAGATTAGTGCTTGTTTTCCTAAAATGCAAATTGAACTGTGAGCCCTGTATATTTTTACTTTCTAAATCTAGCAACCCTGTATGCACTATGACTGGAAGGACTGCTCTTTTCTATGAACCTCTCCCAGACCTCCTGGGAATATGTGGGATTTGGCATTGTTGCATAGAGCTATATTAAAATTTCAAATGAGTACAATCAATATCACACATATATACATAAAACATGCAGTGTCTGGGTTTTGTAATGACAGTGGAGTTTCCCAGGCTGCCTGGATGTTTAATATCTCACCCACACATATGCAGGCACTCACACGCACACACCCTGGAAGCATTTGTTTCTCTCCCCTTCCCCTCTGACAAGATAGAACATGTCTTGCCAACAAGGAGAGTCTTTGACACCCCACACAGGGCCATCCCTGCTCTGTGAAGCTGCACCACCTTCATCAGCATCACTGGCTGCTTCCACTTGGTAGATCACAGCATCCACCATCAAATCTTCTCAGAAACAGCACTTTGCTTTTTCTGAAATTAAAAAAACACCAGTTTGGGCTGGCGGTTGAGCTCAGTGGTTCTGATGCCTGTCTTGCAAACACAAAGGCCCAGGTTTCATCCCCAGTAACCTCATACCACAACGCTGGGAGTGGAGATTCACACCCACCAGCAATCAGTACTACATACCAAGTGCTAGGTATGGTGGCTCATGCCTGTAATCTCAGCATTTGGGAGACAGAGTCAGGAGGATCACTATAAATTCAAAGTCAATCTGGCATATACAGTGAGTTCAAGGCCAGCCTGAACTACATAATGAGACCCTGTCTCAAAAAAATCATTGTTTTATAAAATAGACCAATGATTTTCCCTTTTGGGTGAGATCATCTTCCTCGTGGTCTAAATGAAGGATTGATTAGCTTTTTCAGAAAAGATCCAGGAAGTATATATTACTTTCTAAAAGCTAGATGGTTTCTATATTTCCATTTCCAATACAATGAGTTAAAAATTCAAATCCCAAACAAAGTATGCAGTCAATGTCTATTTACGATTTCCTGCGTGACATGCATGGAAGTGTCATAGATGAGTCATCGCTGAAAATAACCTCCTATGAGGCACAAAGCCCATGAAAGCCTCCAAGTGCCACACTCTGGAGTCTCCCTCTCCTACCCCCTCTTTATTCTTCTTAGCCATTTCACCCAGAAAAATCTCCTGCACAAGGTAAACGTGGTGACACATGCCATTTGGGTGGCTAAAGCAGGAGGATCACAAGTTCCAGTCCATCCTGAAGCAACTTAACAACTTTCAAAAAGTAGGAAATATAAAAGGACTGGGTACATAGTTCAGCACAGCATTCCTTGGTGCAAGCTGCCATACCTTCCTCTGAAAGTTTTTGCTACTATCTGATACTCCTTGTACTTACTTCAAGTACAAGCGATTGGATTCCAGTAGCTTCTGTGTAAATGACGAATAAAATGAAGCACACTTATAATTTGCTGCATTGGCCCCCTTCAATTAAAATAGATTAGCTAAAATGCAACAATAAACACAAGTCAAATGTACAGCAAAAGGGAAAGAAGCAGAGCATAGAATCTAATGGAAATTACAAGGAACTAGCGTTAGAAAATTTAAGGCAAGCTCTTTGTCATTTTTTACTTTTTATTCTTTAAACTCACCTCAGAAATGGGTTCATCTCACACTGCCTCCTTCATGGCATTGTTCAGAGAATATAACAGAAAATAAAATCATTATACTCAGGAGAGGACCAATATTTGGCACCTCACTGAAGCACTGCTCCTCCTTTATGTCCCTGGTCTGAATCTTTCACTGAGAAATTGAATTGCAAGAAATCCAAGATTATTCTCTGTAAAGGTATAACAAAGCTTATGCATATCTCTAATAAGTTGTTCTGGCTACTCAGTCTTTCATGGTAATGGAGAAAGAAAAGCAAAGTTGATCCTTTATTGAGCAATTTATCTTGAACTGAGGACAAACAAGGCATCCCTTACCAAATCCCAACAGCCACGGGACTGAAAAACTGTCATCAGTACTCAAAACTCAAATCTCCTTTCCACCAAACCCAGGGAGTCACATTCTAATCTGAAGCACAGGCCCACCACTGCCAGGTTTAGACTGCAAGTTTCTCAATGGCCCTCTCATACCGAAAACGATGGGTATGTGTTTTGAAAGGAGCCAAAAAATAAATAAATAAAAAATAAAAGTAACTGAAAATCTCCTCAAGTTTGTACTTTATTAGAGCAGGAGGCACAGAAGCCAACAACCAGAGCAGTTCTGTACCTGTGTGGTTTTCAAAAACAACACTTGGTGCACTGAGGCAGGCTACATTAAATATCTCTTTTGTCAAGAGAATGGACTGAAAATAACAGACTCAAGGATCTAACATACAAAAGAATCACTGGAGAGGAAAAGAGAAAAGGCTTTTGAGAGTGCTTGTTGAATTGTGAGAAACAAGTATAAACACAGGACAGAGTCATAAAGTTTACTTATTCACTTGAGTGCCTGTTTATGCCAACAACTGCTCTAGGTACAGAGATTTGGGAGGACCGAGGTAGACAAGGATCTGTTTACACTTTTCCATGAGAAGATGGACCAAAGCACATACCTTTTTTTTTTCTCTTGGAAATACTGCAAGTATGGAACCCAGAGCTTCACATATGCTAGGTATACAAGTGCTCCACTCTGGGCTACACACCCAGCACAACACACAGTTACATTCCAAAGGTAATGAAGGCTATAGAGAACATAAATTAAACTAAAATGGGGCAAAAGGAAAGGAAGTAAGTTGGACATGATAGTTCCAGAAAGCCTGTTGAAAGAGGTTACACTTGAACTTAGGTACAAATATTGAGAAGGATCTGCCACAGAATGGCTAGGATAAGGGGCTTGTATACTGTAGAGGAAATAATAAACACAAACACCTTGAGACAAAGATAAACTGAGACCATGCCCGAAACGGAAAGAGGGCCAGTATGTTCGAAGCTGAGTGAACCAGGAAAAGAGCAGGGTGAAATAAATTCATAAAGATACACATGGGCCAGATAGAGGCTTTCAAAGCCAGGATAAGGAGTTTGTATTACCAAGTGAAACAGAGAATCAACAGAGGCTTTTAAATGTCAGATTAATAGTCAGCAACAAAACAGATCAACTAACATGCTGACGCCCTGAAGACAGAGGCCTTGTCCCGCTCAACTCTGTCACATGGAACCCTGGTCAGCACTTATCATGGTGCATCTCACTAATGCTCACCGCACCAGTCCGAGCAAATCAATCTGTGCCCAGCTTGTGCAGATCCCCATATACCGGGGTCCCTAAAACTAATGGCTTCTTAGTCTTTTTAATAAATACAGAGCCTTAAAAAATGTGCACTTTTCAGAAGTATTTGTGAATGAGTAGATGAAATGGATACTGAAAGGGGACTGAAAAGCACATTGCTAGAAAGACAAATCCCATCTTGGGGAGAAAATCATGCCCTTAGGATCCGCTCTAGTTGGGAAACAGATTGGGGAATGAAGAGAGCTGCTGTTCCTGCGCTGGGACAGAAGGTGAAAAGTGGGTCTGCCTCGGGCACTCCAGAGGATGCGGTCACCCCAAGTGCAGACTTCATTAGATCTTTCCAAATTGTCAGTGTTGTCGCCCACATTTCCATATTTATCTACATTTGTGAAGGAAATTTCTGGTGGGCTAATTTTTTAATTTGTCTTTGTTTTTACAGCAAACTATCAAGAAAAAACATAAATGATACCTGGTATAATAATCATCATTCTCTTACTATTAGATTATGAAATTTTATTTGATTTTTTTCATTAAATAAAACAATGATTAATGCCCATAGAGCTGTGTTACATTCATGTTGTGTGTTTAAAAAGTTGTAAAGCCTTAGTTTGTTAAATAGAAACACTTAAAATGGACTGCAGTTTTAATTTAAAAGATCAATGTCCATCTCACATGTCTAATCAGAGATAAATGTATATATTCACGAACCGATGTCCTGCTGAATTTTTTCCTAAAACTCTTATTCATTGATATATTGACCCAAACACAGCATCAAAATTCAAAGCTCATGGCATGGTATTTTTTATTTCACATTTATGATCATTCTTGGGAATCAAACCTGCCAGCCAGCTATTTTAGACTTTCTCCTTCCTAAGTAAACAGCTGACCTATTATTTCCAAGCAACACATTTCTGCTTGTGGTTTGTTTATGTTCCCTTTGATGAAGCCAGTGGTACAATATGGCACTTTACTATACTTTGCTTTCAAACGTGCATGATTTTCCTATAGCTTTGTCAGTTGTGGGAATGAAAAAATAGGTCTGTCTAAACAAGTTCTGTGATAGAGTAATCCGGTAGGCTGGATCCCTGTAATCATATTCATTTGCTTACGTTTCCTTTCAGTGGAGTTGCCAAAAAAAAAGCCTAGGCTTGTCAGAACAGGGCCTGGATAGAAAAGAAAACTATAAAATGAAAAAACAAGTGATAAAGGTGAATTTTCTATTTGAATTTATAGCTTCCTCTATATTACTCCTAAAATTGTCCTGGTTCAAGGTGCAGTCTCAGGACTAGGGGAAGCAAGAGTGTGTGCCCACCTGCTCCAGCCTCACAGAAGTTTTGGAATCTTCATTTTGATGTGGCAAGTTCATCTGCCGAGTTCTGTCACTGCCCAGGAGCCTTGTGTTGTCAAAGGAGTTCGGCAAAGGCCCTGCCTGTCCTCTTGGTCCTGTAGAAGTGAAAGCCAGTTATCTCCTGATGTCACTCCATCCTTTCTGCTCCAAACATGATTAGATGGGGCCTGTGTGGGGACATTTGAAATAGCTGATCCTTCCCATTTAAGCCACATTTTCCCCAGGTTTTGACAAGGTTGATTCTGTCTTCATTCAGATCAAATTTCATCTCCAGAGGGTAGCCTCTCCCAACCTTCCTCCTACTTGTTACCTGCTAGCCTGTGTTAGTACCATATGTTCCTGTACCTCTATATGCCTACACACTTACTATCTGTTCTCTCCAGCTCCCCAGCACACTCACATGCTCACAGCTCAGTTCTCTGAAGGCAGGACACTTGTTTGACTTGCTCACCTGTACAACCTTAATGTCTAGAACCCTGACCAGCAGAGAAAGTGAGCGGCAGGATGTAAATAAATGATGATTAAATAAATGTATGCCCTTTGACATCAGCAATCTGAGACTTTGCTCAATAGGCATCCTGGATCTCATCCTTTTAGAGCATATGCGAGAGACTGCTGTGAATTCAGCAATGAATAATTCACTGCCACAAATAAGTTTCTTGTATTTGTCCTTGGCCTGACTCTCAGCAACTAGCCTGTGAGTCGCTCCAGGTCAAAGGTCTTTGAAGGGAACATTAGGCTTAAGGGCTAAATAACTACTTCCACTTCTATATTGTGTCTCCCGTAGGCCAAACCATTTCCAATTCATCTGTATGAGTTCTGTATTCAACAACAGCCTATCACACTAAATATGCTAACTGCTACATACTTGCAAACAAAGAGCAATTCACCTAGTCCATACTGACCTTTCAAAAGAAATTAGTATCGTGTTCTGAGGAAATCCATTGTCTTGTAATTGAGATAATTAAAAGGAGATATAATAAGTAAGATACAAAGTAATATCCTACTTTCTTCGAAAAGCTCTAAAGTTATATATGAGTTAACTAAAAGCACTCTTTAATGGCATCCATTTTATTGAAGAATTGATTACAGCCTTTTATTCCCTGAGAAATAACAAAAGCAAGCAAAGTTTTCCCAGCTGGCAAGGTGCCTGTTCTCTGTCCCTTGCATTTCCCCCTCCAACTGAGTTATGTGCTCTGCAGTATACTTGTTCCCAGATCTGTTTTGCTAGTTGTTATTATAATTGTGCAATTTAATTAAGGAGTAGGCAAATTTATAAAATATAAATGAGAAATCAGATGATTTATACAAAAATTCAGCAGAAAGTTTAGAGAAGCCCTAGGAAATTTAAAAAAAAAAAAAACCTTGCTCAATGAAGGCAAATGAGATTGTTTATGATTGTAAATGACCAGGGAAATTTTGCAAAAATCTGTGCAAATTCCCTATGATGAATGTTATCATTACATATATTTAAAATGCACCAATAAATGCTTTGCTTCAAAAAAACTCACAAAAGTAGTTTTATAAAGTTGGAAAATCTTAAGCAAACTATCATAAATTGGGAACCAATGTCTATATAAATAAACATTATCAGAAAAAAATTTAGAATTCTGTCCTCAATTTCCTTCTTTACAAAATGTGTTTGAATTTTTGATTTGTAATTGGAAATCACTGGAAATGCACTTGGGGTGAGAATGTTTCAAAAGGAAACAAAACTACACATAAATAAACAATCTCCCTCCAGAAATCTGGCAAGAGTGGTGCCCATCTGTACTCCCAGCCACGCAGAAGGCAGCTGAGGCAGGAGGATCACAAATTTGAGGCCAGTCTGAGCAACATAGGAGGTTTCTTTCTCAAAACTTAAAAATGCGGGGGAAAAGTGTTGCTGGGAATGTAACTCAGTGATAGAGTCTTATTTAGCATGTATGGGGGGGGAAGCACAGATTGGCAAATGAAAACTTATATGTGTTTATGGAAATTGTCTTACTGGGTATTCCTCTGAGAAGGAAAAAACCGAACTCAGGCAAGGGGATGAAACCTTAAACTGTGGGAAAGACTGCCTCTTCAACAAATGGTGCTGGGGCAACCGATTCTTCACATGAAGAAGACTGAATCTAAACCCTCAACTCTCACCCTAAAAGTCAAAACAGATCAAAGGCCTAGATATTTGTTTTGTTTTGTTTCTTGTTTGGTTTCATTGCTTTTTTTTTTCTGAGACAGGCTTTCGCTTTGTAGTTCAGACTGGTCCTGAGCTCAGCCTCAGACTCACATCACAGCAATCCTCCTGCCTCTGCCTCCCGAGTGCTGGGATTACAGACATGAACCACCACACCTTGCACTGTGGTATGTGGTACTGATTGCTGCTGGGCGCCACACCCAGTATTGTATGTGGTTACCGAGGAATCAAACTCGGGTCCTTGCGCTTGCAAGACAGGCACCAGAAACACTGAGCTAACTCCCCAGCCCAGGCCTAGATATTGGGGGGAAAAAAACATGTTGGGAGATAAAATAAATATGACTCTTAAAAATGAAAACAGGGTAAAGACTTTCTGAACAGAACTGCAATTGCCCAAGAAATAACACAAGGTATCAATAAATGGGATCATATAAAATTAAAATCTTCTGTGTAGTGAAGGAAACAGAATAATGAGATGACTTATGGAATGTGGGAAAAAAAGCATCTACTTCTCCAGCAGAGAATTAAAATCTAAAGTATACAAAGGACTCAAAAAAATTAGAACTCCAAAAACAAATGATTCCATCCAAAAAATGGGCAAGTGAAACAAGTAGACACTTCTCAGAAGAAGAAACACAAGTGACCAACAAGTGTATGAGAAGCTGCTTAACATCTTGGCCATCAGCGAAACACCAATTAAAGCAACACTGAGATTTATCTGATACCGAGAAGAACAGCCATCATCCAGAGCTCAAAACATGACAAGTACTGGAGAAGCTTAGAAAAAGGAATTCTTCTGCATTGTTCATGTGAGTGGTCTTCACCACTATGTACAACCGCTAGGGAAATCAATATGAAGATTGCTCCAAAAAATGAATTTTGAAATCTCAGTTATTCCCCTTCTAGGTATCTTCCCGAAAGATTTAAAGTCATCATGTCACATTAATACACTGACATCTATGTTCACAGCAGCACAACAACTAACTATTGGAAGGAGCCTATGTCATCAACAGATGAATAAATAAAGAAATGGCGATATTTATACATGGTGGAATACTACTGAGTCATAAAGAAGGATAAACTTGTAAAGAAATGAATGCATCTTGAATCTATGATGTTAAACAAGACCCAAAAGTTTGTATGTTTTATGGTTTCTCTTAAATGAGATACTCAAAGTGTAAATAATTTTAAAAGAAAAATAAAAGATACATAATAGGTAACAAGATAGGCTTTATAAATGAGAAGTGGATCTAGAGATAGAGGGAGAGGAAAGAGAAGTAAAAGGATTAAAATGGTCCATGCACCAACTTACAGTGAAAAGTCAGCTGGAGTGGGAACTTAGCTCAGTGGTTTCAGCGTGTGCCTGGCAAGTGCAAGATCCCAAGCCTGATCCATGGTAATCATATATCACAATGCCAGATGTGGAGACTCATGCCTGTAATCCCAGCACTTGGGAGGCATAGGCAGGAGGACTGCTGACTTTGAGGCTGAGCTCAGGGCCAGCCTGAACTACAAAAACAAGACCCTGTCTCAAAAAAAAAAAAATCATAAAGTCAGCTGTATAAAAACCAGAGAGCCAGATCTGATCAGACACAGAATATGCCAGCACCTTTGCAGCCTCCAGAACCACAAAGAGTAAATATTCTCAAAGGAAGAAAGTCAGGAGACTTCTCTTTTTGGTTCTTAATTTTCACATGTTTTCACCTCACTCTTCTGTGGCTCATAGATTAGCAGCCCTTACTGAGCTCAAAGAGGACAGTGAAAGTAGAAGCTACTCTCTGCTGCTCTTGACATCAACGTATTGTCTGATCATCCGATGAACATACCTGGACCTCTTTCCTGTACAGCTAAGATGATAAAAGGAAAATGCAGTTGGCTTGGGTGATGGAGTAGACTAATGTGGTTTGCTATTCTACCGTTTCTCCTTCCCTCACTGTGAGCACAGAGGGAAGCCCTGCCTCCCAGGACTGGAAGAACTCTTTGACAAACCCTTGTTTTTCAGCTCTTTCCCTTCTCTTCTAACTCTGTAGACCATGCCCTCAAATGCCTTCCATATCTAGTTCCCATAATTCCCCATCCTCCTCTGGAAGTCCCCCGCTCTCAGTACAAGGATCAGCTCTTAATATTCCCATTGTTTCTTGAGTTCTACTTACTTTTTAAAAAAATCTTTGTAGGTACATTAAATATACACATCATGATTGCACTCCATAATGGGGATTTGTACCAGTATAAGACACAACTTAATTCTCATTTTTTCCCATAGCCCTACCCACCCTACCACCCCCCCATATACATAATTTTTCAGCTTCCTTTTGATTTTTTCTTTTTTGCCTGGTTCTTCAATGGAAAGGGGAAATTCTAACCCATGGACTGAAAGGAAAAACTAAATATGTCCTCTGCATTATAACTATTTTTTCCTCAGAGAACTCCAAACCAAAAGCTATTATAAAGATTACTTTCCTCTGCAAAATTTGAATTAAATAGCCCATTAAAATTTCAAGGATAATCAACAAAATAATGAACCAAAAATTCCAAATCAAAAGAGAGAAAAACTTGTTTATTTCAGATGTGTATTTTTGAATGAAAACACAAAGTACACTTGATCTAATCATTTTTAAAGGTGAAAAGTAGAAAAAAATACAACAAAGAACTATACAAAAGTTTTTAAATTTCAAGTATCTAAATCATAATTATTATTAGACTAATTTGCTTGTTAAAGGACAAAACTTATCTGATTGTACATTGTGTGTGTGTGTGTGTGTGTGTGTGTGTGTGTGTGTGTGTGTGTGTGAGTTATGGCTTATATCTAGATGTCCTACCAAACCCTCATGTACTCATAGGTGATTGGATCATGGATATGTGATACTGGGTCACAG
>PVIR01031181.1:5425-19753 GCA_004026965.1 Petromus typicus | reverse complement strand
CCCAGCAGCAACCAGTACCACATACCACAGTGCCGGGCGTGGTGGCTCACGCCTGTAATCCCAGCACTCGGGAGGCAGAGGCAGGAGGATTGTGATGTGAGTTTGAGGCTGAGCTCAGGGCCAGCCTGAACCATAAAGCGAGACCCTGTCTCCAAAAACCTAAAAAAAAAAAAAAAAAAAAAAAAAAAAAAAAAAAAAAAAAAAAAAAAATGCTTTAAAAATATTCACTCATTATAAACAAGTTAATGAAAGTTTTAGAATAAGGAAAATACTTTAGAATTTAAATAAGACAAACAATATGATTGATAAGTTAATTAACTTGATTCAGTCACTCCACATTGTGTGCACCCATAAGAGAATCTCTTTTTACCTTCTTAAAGATACAATAATGGCTTATCAATATTCAATACATTATTTTTAAAGCATTAAGATAAACAACTGTGAATGAGATTTTGCATTCTAGTCAGTGTTTAGTACCATGGGCTTTAATCAGAACCTATGGGAACAATATAATGACACCTTCAAGGCAACTATATTCAAGGAAGCAAAATTGCAAAGAGGCATAGAAAAAGCCAATTTCCATAATATTATCAGCAAAAAGAATGAGTGAATGCATTGTAAGATGCAAGGCATTTCTCTTAGACTTGAAAATGCAGAGAAACTTCATCTTAGAACAATAATGGCTGGAATGCACCTACCTAGCAAGACCACAATATCAAAGTCCTTTGAAATTTATTGAGTTATCTCCTGCAAAGGACAAGTTGTTAATACAGCCAGATATAGCTTACAGTATCCCTGGAACAAGGTGATGCTTTTTACAGAATCAAGTCCAGCTCAGTTTCTTCATATATATGTACCTGAGATAAATTATTAATACTTGACATGAACACACCTCATTTCCTTCACCTGTAAAATGGGAAGAGGGATGATTTCAACCTTAGAGGGTTACTGTGAAAAATCAAATACCATAATGTACAATTAGCATTAAGCAGTAGTGCCTAGTTGGCTTTCTATTACTTTTTATTTTTTAAACTACAGAATAAGGCAGTTGACAAGGCGGTTGGTAACTCCACACTTGGCTGAATTAGCTATGCATAATAATTCCAAACCTAAAGTAGTAGGAATTATTGGAGAAATTGAAATGTTTCATATGCTGCCTGAAATTCTATAAAATTCAATAGAACTCATGCTTATTTGGTGACAGGAGAAAATCCAGTAAATGGATGAAACTGACTAGCTAAAATGCAAAGTGTACTGTGCACAAGAATAGAGAGCATAAATAAAAACACTACACAGTTTCCATCTGCCACTTTTCTAATTCACTTTTCTTACACCTACAGTATCCATCATTTCCTCCACTATAATTCAGCTGCGAAAGCTCATACCAAAGAGACTTCAGGTTCTGAATTCAGCAGACCAGCTTGCAACAAAGCCAGGGAGGAAAAGCAAATATATTCCGTCAATGCACTTTCAGGCTGCAAACATGATCCTAGCTGAGTGGATTTGCCCTCTTTGTGAATCTTTCCTGCCAATATATTTAAAGGACAGCTGGATAAACCTGACCCATGTCACATTTCTGTGTGTGAAAAATTCAACAGATGACGGAAACTGCAACTTTTAAGAAAAAGTGGCTTCGTGTTCATTATCCAGTAGGTGATGTTTCTTGAATGTGGCAATAAAAATATGTAAGTTCCACTTTTCCAATTAAATTCTGTATTTCCAAAGTCATAAGAGTTTTGGAAGAAGGTAAGAAAGTAGAAAGCAATGTTTTCCAGCCTCGACTGTACAATGGAATCACTTTTGGAGCTTTCAAAGGACCGATTGCCAAAGGATTGATGCCAGTAGGCTGGTCCATATACCACACTTTGGGAATAAACCTTTCCAAGCAGTGTATCCCTTTAGATATTTTGCAATCACAGGGCGATTAATATGTGGGGCAGAATGCTCCATTGTTTATGGCTGTTTTAAACATTATAGAATGATTCTGCCCACTGGATACTAGCAATACTTTCACCCAGTTGCCCAAAACAAAGATGTCTCTAAATGTTGCCAAACAGCTGTTCTCCCCAGATCCAGAAGCATAGTCGTTGGTCAGAACAATTAGCCTTGATAGACAAAAGTCAGTTCTAACACCAAGAAACTCAGAAAACCTAACAACTTAGTAATCACCCAGGATTACTCAGTGTTAACATAATGGCTGAAATCAGCAGAGGAAAAAAAAAAAATCAGCAGTCATCTTATAGCTAGCAAGTCAATAGAATACCTCTTATAAAGGAAAAAAAGTCAATGACAAACTTTGTATTTATTTCTAAATAACAGTCAACATTTAATAAGTAAATGCACTCATATTAGACACAGTATAGTGTATAGTGACCCCCATATGTGTTCAGAGTCTAGCCTCCAGAACTGATAAACACATCAGCTTACTAAAAAAAAAAAAAAAAAAAAAAGGTAACTTGTAGTGGTAACTCAGTTAAAGACTTTTTTCATGGTACTATGGATTGAGTGCAGGGTTTTGTCATTCAGCTACATCACTGTCTTTTTTAAAAAATTTAAACCACATCTCATCAAGTTCCTGAAATGCACAGGCTGGGCTTGAACTTTCAAATGTCCTGCTTCAGTCTTCCAGAGTGCTTAGATTATAGATATGGATCTCAAGGACGTTGAGAGGAGGAGATTATCCTAGATTACAAGGTGAGTCTGCTGTGATAACAAGAATATGTGAGAGGTTGACAAGAAGGTCACGGGTAGGAATAATGACATGTAATGATGGAAGCAGAGTGATGAAATCATGAGCCCCGGAAGGCCAGCAACTACTTAGAATTAGAAGTTTCCAGAAGAACTGGCCATACCAGCACTATAACTTGAACCACATAAGTTTTATTGCACATTAGTATTGCTCATGTTGCATGGTGCTGGAACAAAACACCTGCCATCTACAATTTAACAGATAATTATCATGGCTCACAGTTTCAGAGGGTTCAGTCCATGTTCAGCTGATACGGAAACAGAGACATCTCTCCCAGAAAGACATAGTGTAGGGAAGTCACTCAATTTATGGTGGCTGGGAAACAGAGAGCAGGAAAAGAGGCAGAGCAAAAAGGGCAAGAAACCAGATAGAGTCTTCAAGGTCACATCATCGCGGCCCCTTGCCTCTAATTAGACCTCCACATCCCAGCAAACTATTCAGCTACATGAACATTGATGTGATTAACTCGGTGATGAGGTTAGTGACCTCTCAATCCAAGTTTCTCTCCAAGTCTCTTAATATAGTCAAAGTGACAAGGCAAACTTGAAAAGAACTCTAGGCCTTCAGAAATATAAAATAATAAATGTATGTTGTTGTTTTGTGCTACTAACTTTGTGATAATTTGATACAATGTTAGTACAAAGCTAGTATATACTACAATCCAGAAACCGAACAGAAATATTAAGGTTTGTCATCAGCATGTACAGATAATTATGATGTTGTGTATAATGTTATATCTGATTTAATATACTGTTTTCAGTTTATTCATAAAAACTGTTAATTTATTGATCACTTAATATGTGTCTAGCACACATTGAAGTATTTTACATGGATCATGCTGTTAATCTTTACAAATTACTAATTAAGTAGCTACTATTTTTTTCTAAATACAATAACTATCCCAAGGTCACAAAACTAGAAAATGAGATTCTATGTCTTCTATTAATAAAATGTTACTCAGTAATAATTAAAATAGAGTTAGTTCTGAGAGTTTGTGCAAATATATACACATACAAGGGTATAAACAATTCATACTCAAAGATCCACCTATGAATAATGCTACTATTTCTCTGGAAAATGTTTTTAAAGTCTGTGCATGAACTTCTGCTCTTTCCATGTGAAATTTATGTGGTTTTCAGCTTGATATTGGCTCCAGTCACTCAGCTCAAAGATTTTCAGTATCTGAGGTTCCTGCTTCTTTATCGCTGGAGCTGCAGTATCTCCTCAAAGAGAATATGAATTGCTTTATGACTGTTTGATCTAGTTATTTCTTAACTTTTTAACACTTAGAATAAAATTCCCCTCCTTGGGGTTCTTCTAAGATTTGATTTGTAAAATTGACTGTTCTACTTACAACTACATCTAGAAATACTACATAACAATTCCTATCATCTTCATACTTTCAAAAAATCAGGGGCAAAACAGCACTCTCTAGCCACTACTTCCCAGAATATACTTAGGTTTCACGCATTTTGGAAATATCAGTGAGAACATAAACTCATTTACTAAGATATTTCAAGAACTGTCCTAGGTATTGGTGCATTGAAGACATAACATGAAACAAGACAGATCCATATCCTTCTTGCACTAAACTTACTTTTTGCCAAGCTAAAATCAATCAGAGAATTAAATTATATATCAAACTCCCAGATTTTTCAGAAAGTTCATGGGTTTGCCTACACTTTGATCTTTAAATTCTTACCTCCTAAACTTCATGAATATATTTCTATTGTTTTACATCATCCCATTTGTGATCATTTGTTATACAAGTACTAATAAATACTACCCACTTCTCTAAAAATTTACTTTGGCTACCACATGAAGAGTGCATCATAATAGAACACAAAAGGGAAAAAGGAATACTAATAAGGTTGACATCTAATAGAACAATAGAGGCAAGGAATAACACTGACTTTGAATAGTGTTCTAATAGATGTAATGATGAAAAGGCATTGGATAGTATACAATTTGGAAATGACAGTAGAAGTTATTTATATAATGGGGGCAAGAAATGAGTGCATAAATCAAACATCAATCCTATGTCTGGACAGAGGATAGAGATACTGCACCACTATTAACTGAGATGTTACAGAAGGTGTTAGGAAGATGTGATATACTTTGAATACTTTGAAATAGATTTGACATATCCAAGTGAACTGGATATATACATCAACTTTCCCTAAATCCAATATCCAAAATCCAAAAATTCTAAAACTTTCTGAGCTCTTATATGACACCAAACAAAGAAAATTCCACAGCTGACCTCATATGATAAATCACAGTAAACACACAGGCACAGCAAAAATATTGTAGAAAACTACCTTTAGGCCATATGTGTAAAGTATATGTAATGTATAAGCGAGTTCTCTGTTTATATTTGAGACCCATCCCCAAGATATCTCATTAAGGAGGTGCAAGTATTCCAAAATTTTTAAAAATCCCCAAATTTGAAGCATTTGTGGTTCCAAGCATTTTAGATAGGCGTACATAAGCTATATTAAGGTGGCAGGCCTCTAATGATTCATGCTTCCTGACACTCCCAACCTTGAGTAATCCTCTACTTTTGAGTCTGCAATGTACTTAGTGACTCACTAATACAGCAGTAACAATAAGATATCTCAGAAGATTAAGGTACAAAACATTGTGTTCCAGCTCACTCACACTTTCTTGCTTACTCACTTTGATGAAGCCAGGTGCCACACTGAACACTACCCTGTGCAAAAGCCCAGGTTGCAAGAAAATGTGGTTGGCTTCTGGCCAAAAGTCAGCAAAAAAATCTCAGCCTGATAACATTCAAGAACTGAATCCTACCAACAACCACTGCATATCCTTGGAAGTGGATACCGCTCCAATCAAAACTCAAGCTGGCTGCTACCATATCCAATCAGTATAGCTTTGTAACAGATCCTAAGCCAGAGAATCCAGTTAATTGATCCCTGTATTGCTGATCCAGTAACTTGGAGACAATTGATATCATTGTTGTAAAACACTAGGTTTTTATAAATCTTTATTTACCAATAGATAAAAATATAGTACAGACAAGATTGTGCTCAAAGAAATATGAGCTGCAGATATCTAGTACAGAATCATCTATCACTAGGTAGATTTTACCTGAAGCCAGGGGACAAAATAAGGTCACATACCGAGGGAACAAAGAAAAGGGGACTTAGGACTGAGACTCTTTAAATTGTAGTTTAATGAATGTGAGCAAAAAGAAACAAATATGAAGTAAATTATGAAGTAATGAGGTAGGCAGAAAACAGAAATAGTAACAATATGGAGTGATTAAATGGGTCAAATTATGCAAAGGGTCACATGAGATGTGATAAATGACCATCAGATTTAGTAGCATAACATTCATTAGTGACTTTAATATGGCTATCTTGCAAGGAATGAAATTGACATTGAGTTTGTTTAAGGAGACAATGAAAAGTGAGATAGCAAACAACTAAATACAAGCTTCCCTTAGATGGGATTTTCTGTAAAGTCAGTAAGGCCATAGCATGAGACATTTTCCTTAACACGTGTAACAAAAGGCTGTATTTTTATACTCTGGAGTGGATATAGGCTGGTGCTGGTGACATAGCAGAGAAGACAAAGAAGTCTTTCAGAAATGGCTGAAAAACAAATGTTGAGACAGTTAGATAATTTAAGGCAGAGTTTGCACACCATAAAGGTAAGTAAAATTAAAATAGTAAATTTACTAACCTGTAAACTTGCTCTGTTCCAGTGCATCATTTAAAATATATTAAGAAGGAAGAAAGGTAAACTGAGTATTTTCCAGTTGAATGTGAAAACGTAGAAAAAAAAGAAGATATAAAGATAAAGAAGAACGTGAAAAATAACCTCTCAAAAGATGGGAAAATCAATGTTCCAGGGAAGATGAGTGATCGTGCGACATACTGCATGATCATAAACTCAGAAAGACAGTATTTTGTAATTCTGTAAGAGTCAAATTTGAGAGAGCATGAAGAGCAGCTAGATAGCTGGATTTAGTTCCAAGTCAGTTTTTTAATGTAAGTACGGTAGAAGAATAGATGAGAGTTTAAGGTTTAATGGATTATCATAGTGCTGGATAATAGAATTATAGCAATATATTGTTCATGATGTACTGAAAATAAAATCTTCACGCCAGAACCATACATTTTCTAACAGGTTACAGGTTAGACATGCTAGTTAAAAGGTAACTTTGTTCGGAGAGTTCCATAGAAAATTTCATGTTCATGACTAAAAAGCAGACATGTGACTTCGAAGCTTGAAGAGATCCAGTTCCCTTTAGCTGCCTGCGCTTTAACTCCGTGGGTGATAAATCCACTGTTTACACTTAAGGAAAATATTTTCAGGCACAACAAGTTCTAAATACCCTCATGTTTCCTGGCTACAAGCTAGCCTGCCATTCTGTCCTTGTTAACCTCGATGCAAGTTTCAGGTTTGACACTGCAATTTAGTAGAATTTATAATTTCTTCTGGGAAAAATGAGCACAATTTTCAACTCCTGTAGATATTATTGCAATCATGCCAACAAACAATTGTAATTTGGAGAAACCTATGAGCTTCAAGAGCTAGGTAAAAAAAAAAACAAAAACATTTCCTCATCAATATTATGCAGTGAAGCATACCATCAACTATTTATTAGACAAAATGTGTACTGTATATGTTCTAGGGTACAGCATGAAGAACAGCACTGGCATTATTAACCCAAACTGCAGGACCTCACTCTCTCTACTAAGGAAAATTTCAAAAGATTCCTGTATCCTTTCATTCTCTGCTTATCATTAATAAAACTTTTTAAGATAAAGGGAACAATAGCCCTTTTGATACACCAGTGTCAATACAGGTAAAAAACACTGTTTTCTCAACTAGTATTTAATATTTAACTTCTGTAACAATTCTTTCTAAAATCTAAACTAAGTTTGCCTACCAGTAATTTTCAATCTTTTAAAATGTTTTATAGTATTATCCATTAGTCTCCATTATATTTGATTATTTTGCTTTTAGAGCCTTATTTATTGAACGGAGAAAATGTTCAGAACATCATATCTGAGAAGGAATGCTTAAAAGTGTCCTTGGAAAGCATTTTCCAATATCATTCTATCAACAGAGGCCAGATTTTGCTGCTAAAAGTTTCTCCATTAAAGGATGACATGTTTGGGCCAATTCCAAATCTTCTGCACTGTGATACGCAGTTCTTTCTGTTCTATACTTGCCTTTCAGGCCACTTCACTTAAAAATTTAATTCATGTTGACTGACACTCCCATTGAAATTTGTCTGAAACTAATATATTCTAACAGCTACTATCATGCATTGGTTCTCTTCTATTTGCTCACTTTGGCTGTCTCCCCTAACGACACTGCTTATTAGAAAGATGCTGGGTTGACAATTTTCCTGCCAAAAAGATCCAGATTCTAATTAAATAACTCACAAAAAAGCAGTTATAACAAAAAGCTAAATTATAGGACCCTGGGAATGCCATCATTTCCTGGTGGGCAGGGCGGTAGAGATGGCATAAACTTCCGCTGGCCTTTGGAAACAACGGAGTGACATCATGAAAAGCCTGCTGCCCTTTGTGTTCTAAGTCCTGGGCTTGAATCCCAACTATGTTATTTCAGGGAAATAAGTTCAGATCTCAAAACCAATTTCCTTTTAAGAAGGGGAAGCATAACAACACCTTGCCTATCTCAAGACACTCTGTAGTATATCCATGCATTCCATGTGTGGATGACTAATATGGAACACTGAATGAAAAACAGTATTTTTGATAGGGGTCAGTTCTCTGAATAATTTAAACCATTTCACTTTAACAGTAACATGTTTTGAATAAATATGTTCTCACTTAGCTTCATTTTTGTAAATGGAAAAACTTAAGGTTAAATAATGTATAATTTAATAATTTCTCAAAATGCAGATACACTGTATTGCCTTAACATAAGGCATGACTTTGTAATACCTTCCAGGATTAATATTATTGGCTTTCTGAAAATGCTAATCCCATACATCGAGAGAGTAGAATAGTGGTTGTCAGTGCATAGGAAGAGAAGAAGGAAGAGAAGTGGTTGCTTTAGACATAAAAATTATACTTAGGCAGAATACACACTCGAATTCTTGAGCACAGTAAGGTGAATAGAGTTAACAGTCATTGATGTTATGTTTCAAAATAGCTGGAGGAGAGAATATGGAGAATTCCCACTCTGAAATGCTGAATGAGTGTGAATGGGCAAAGTCTGGCTTAATCATTGGTCATTGTGCATGAGTATGAAAATATCAAACTAACCAAATAGATATGTGCAATTTTTTCTTTGTCAATTGTTTTTTTCTGTTTTTAATTTTATCACTATATGGTTGCTATACATGATGTTCACATTCATTTTAGGAGGTAAGTGCATATATACATATTGCAGTTTGTTTCTTTATTTTTAATTCCCTTTCCATCCACATCCTTCTTGTGTCTCTAAATTCCCTTTCTGCATTTTCATTATTGTTGTAGTTATCATTACTCTTAACTCATGTTTGTGACATATGTTTACATTCACTGTGGTTATTAAGTTCCTGTGTATGGCATATCTTATTTCTTTTTTTCTTTATTTTAAAAAAATTTTTAAAAATCTTTATTGGTACATTATATATACGCATCATGATTGCACTCCATAACAGGGATTTGTACCAGTATAAGACACAACTTAATTCTCATTTTTTCCCATAGCCCTACCCACCCTACCGCCCCCCCATATACATAAAATTTGTTTCCTTACTTTTTTGTTATAGTCTCATTATTTTTCCCCCTTCACCCTATTTTACTTTGAGCATTTTCTATTTCACAGTATATAATTTATTTCTTCTTATATCCTTTCCCCCTTCTCCTTCTCCCCTCAGTGAACTTCCCATTTGCAAGAGGTCTATCCCCTTGCTTTCTTCTGTCTAGGCTTTCTTTTTTTTTAGGTTTTTTGAGACAGGGTCTCGCTTTGTAGTTCAGGCTGGCCCTGAGCTCAGCCTCCAACTCACATCACAGCAATCCTCTTGCCTCTGCCTCCCGAGTGCTGGGATTACAGGCGTGAGCCACCACGCCTGGCACTGTGGTATGTGGTACTGGTTGCTGCTGGGCGTGAGTCTCCATGCCCAGTATGGTATGTGGTTACCAGGGAATCGAACCCGGGCCCTTGCGCTTGCAAGGCAGGTGCCGGAACCACTGAGCTAACTCCCTGGCCCTCCTTCTGTCTAGGCTTTCTAAAAATTGCTTTGAACCTAAATGTTGGTGACTGGAAGTTTTTGTAAAAAAGGACCGTGTGCTAAATCATTGTGAGAAGCAATGTTGTCAAATTACAGCTACAGAATACAACCTAGATTTCTGTGTATAACCAAGGCTACATTTAAATTTATTCATAAGTTTTGAAAGGATACCACTTTTAAACTGAGAAAAAAAAAAGCTTACATTGTGGTTGTGCTCAATAACAGTACTTTGGAGAAATAATGCATTCTTTCAAGTCTGACCAAAACTCTATAATTTCAATTAACTTAATTGACTGAGAAACAAGCTGATAATTTTTGAACTTGAGGGTCTTTGTATTACACAGGCCTCCTTTAAAACTCTGTACTTAATTTTCTGGTTGCAAATTTTGCATGCTTTTTGTTTACAGAGTAGAGTTAAAATTATATAAGCTTCAAAGGCAATCAAAACTAAAAAGTCCTCAGCTCACTATATGCATACAAATTAATCACTATCATATTTTGTCGTGTTGATTAAACATTTTCACTGTCCTAGGGATCCCAAGACACAGAAAATATAATGAAATAGAAAAATCTTATTCACTATTTGATGAAGACTCTTTTTCTACATGTGCTGCTAGATCAGCAATTTACACCACAGGCATTTGGGGAAAAAATGATGGCAGCACGGAGTAACAGTAGAAGCAGTAACTTGGAAAGGGAGAGATAAAGAAGCAAGGTTCCAGTCCACACTGCACACACTCCTCACTGAAAGTAAGACCTCTGTGAAGCCATGTGACTTCTCTGGGTTCTAGGATCCTTACCCATGATGAAAGACTTACAAGATTGTCACTGTAAATTTGTCTTAGTATATTTACATTTATGATTATCATAGTGTTTCTCAGAGTTGTATCACTTTAAACTCAACTCACAATGCGATAAAAGCATGTAATAGGAGTACCCAACAACTTTCCTTATTCCCGCCTACATTCAAGTCCTCAAACAGGGAAATGTACTCTAAAATCATAAGTTTGGGCTGCCATTTTATCCACTTGAAACTTGGAACTATATACTCGCTGAGTTATAGTGTGTTTCATGAAATGAGTCATTGGTCTGTGTGTACTCTTTCAATTATGGAGAGCACCGTAGCATTTTATATGTAACATGTTTGCTATTTTTTACTTGTTTTCATGAGAGTGATATTCAATACATCAAAGTTTGATTAAATATTATTTATTTCTTAGATAAATATCTTTAAAATGGCTCATTACTTCCTGCCACTCCATATGTGTACATCATTCCTTTATTGAAAATTGGAGTGTACTCTTCTTTTCTCCAAATTGGCCCCTTTTAGCTCATTTGATCAATAGGATACAAAAGAAATAGTGTTTTTAGCTCTGACAATATTGAGAATTTAATCAGTTTAAATTTTAGTTTGCTTGTTAACACTTCTTTAAGCTAACAGCTCATTCATAGGGGAATCTATCATCACATAAGTTTATAGACTTCATAACTAAATAAAGTTGTTATAGTTATATATTAAAATGATCTTACAAATAATGTTATACTGATTAAGAATCATACTAAACTGATGATTCGACATATGGTTCTATTCATACTATAGTTAGTCACAGTATACAGTGATATTGATACTCTAGAACTGAAAATACACAAACAAAAAATCATTTCTCACAAACAAAATTTTAACCTGTCCAATGCTAACATTGAATTAAATAAAAAACTGTTTCCTTCACACAGCACTTTGAATTATCCATAAAGTTTATGATTGGATAAAGCTGACAAGAGCACATACTACCAATTCTCAGAGCTATAACTGGAAAGAGCCAGTTCTAAAATAACCACTGTCTACACAGCAGATGTGTTTATAGATCAACATATTGACTTTCACATAATACAAAGTAAAGACCAACATGCAAGAAATCAGTGTGGTAAGGTGATAAAAATCAGAATTTCGAAGAATTAAACCTATAGTTAGAATTCAACTAACATAAGTTATATTTTTCTGAGAATAAAACTGGAGATCATAAATTAAAACGCATATCACATGTTCAAACTTCACTACTACTTAGGACATGCAAGAAATTACGCCTACCATGTCTTTGTAAATATAGAAAGTAAAAATATAGCAAGTGATTTATTCAACATTCAGATTTCCTATATAACAAATATATCTGAAGTGTACACATTTGCATAATAGTAGCAGTGAGCAATACTCTTCATTTAATTCATTTAACTCTGAATCAAAATCCTCAGAATTTCACAATAGAGAGAGAGGGCTTACAACTAGTGATCATTTATTGTTCCATTTTCCACATTGTGTTTTAGATAAATTTCCTTTTGCACTGGATAGTTGGGGAGAATTTCCTATGTCATTGAATAAAACTCATGCTTAGTTTTTAAATGTGCAAAACACAATCCCCATGTTCAGGTATGTGTTCGTGTAAATTTGAGAAGGAAGAGTAAATGGAATTCTGAATGTGAACATATATGTGTCCACACATTTTTGTGATATACATAGATAAATAAATATATAGATATATACGAGATGTTACATTGTCAAACCTCAGTTCCTTCCACTGATCCTAGGGGAAAATATCCCCAGTTAAAATGGTAACCTATATTCTGCTGCTAAGGCAGCTTACTTGAAATCAAACTGAAACTACAATTAATCCATTATTCATACATTTCTATATAAATTATCTTATGGATTTAAGGCAGAGTCAGTTTGTCCCACTGATGAAGAGGGGTTTTTATGATAAAGATACTGAAAATTCTGTGATTAGGAAACTATCATCACTGACACTGGCATAAAGTAAAGAATGCAGTACTTAAGCCTATTGAACCTAAACTAAATTGATTTGAAGGGATTTTTATTGACAGTAGGCCTAATTTCTAATTGATCCTATCACAAGCTTTGTAAAACTTACTAGTATTCAAATTGCAGAGAAACACCTTTCAGTTTTGAACTTGGACTCTTTCCAAATCTCCTTTCTCTATAAATCCATCTTTGGAGGACTGAGTCACTCCAGAAACCACAATTTTCTGTGCTTATTTGTGAAACGCTAGAGTTCCTTTTACCCACTGCCCCATCAGAAGGCCAAATTGAGAAAGACTGAGCAAGACCCATATATCTTTAAGATTTCACATTAGGATGAATTTTGTGCCTTCTTATTAGCATGAAACTTAGGGTCCACACATTTTTACTGGGAACTCACACACTACATATTGGGGTGGGTGTTTCTCATACAAAGAACAATGCAGAAACTTCTGAAGGAACAGAATTATGATTATATCCAATCTTGGGATTGTCTACAACAAATGTAAACAACTTGGATTCCAATTTTCTTCAAGTATACCCAAGAGGGCTATTGGAAAAAGTTAATAAATATGTCTATATATTTTTGAAATTATAGTATATTCTATAGACACAGTATCCCACAAAGTGGGATATCCCACAAAGTGTTGTATAGAATTGTTTAAATATAAAGACTGAGATTATGTAAATACACTTATACATTTTTATCCTGTCAGGGTAAATATATGAGTTTTCAAAGACAAATGAGACTTTTGTCTTCATTTAAGAATGCATGTATTATCCAAAGAGTAAAGATAAATATGTGAAAACATACCAATTAAATGGGGTCCAAAGTTGTTTTGCTCATTTGCCTTTTGTCATATTTTCTTTTGTGACTTGAATCATTGTAACTTCATTTAATATTTTAGTAGAGTATTAAATCATCAAATTTTCATCAATTTGATTGGTTTATACATAAAAATAACTTGTTTTTAAAACTTGGAAACTGTCTTAGAGCAGAATCAGCAAATGACAGCTCATGGACCAAATCTTGTCTGCTGTCATTTTTAGAAGGCCCACGGGCCAAGAATGGGCTTCATATATTTTCAGAGGAAAAAAGAAGAATATCTCCTGACATGAAATTTACCTTTTAATATTATTTAGTGAACTTGTTGTGGAGCTCAGCCATGCTAAGGACACATTTGTGTTTGTGAACTGAGCAGCATTTTTGACCTATGATTACATATAAAATTACTTTTCTAAAATATTATATATAGTGCATTTTATTTAAATATATACATATAGTGTTTTAGAAAAGTAATTTGTTTTTGTTAGCAAGAATTGAACTCAGGGGCCGGGGAGTTAGCTCAGTGGTTCCGGCGCCTGTCTTGCAAGCGCAAGGGCCCGGGTTCGATTCCCCGGTAACCACATAACACTACTGGGTGTGGAGACCCACACCCAGCAGCAACCAGTACCACATACCACAGTGCCGGGCGTGGTTGCTCACGCCTGTAATCCCAGCACTCGGGAGGCAGAGGCAGGAGGATTGTGATGTGAGTTTGA
>PVIR01031180.1:0-19699 GCA_004026965.1 Petromus typicus | reverse complement strand
AAAAAAAAAAAAAAAAAAAAAAAAAGAATATTATGTGAATGGAATCATACACTATTCTGTCTCTTCAAATTACCTTTTCCCACTAAGCACAATGTCCTTAAGATTGATTCATCTATAACGAGGGCCGGGGATATAGCTCAGTGGTTCCGGCGTCTGTCCTGCAAGCAGAAGGACCCAGGTTCGATCCCTGGTAACCACATAACAATACTGGGCGTGGAGACTCACCCCAGCAGCAACTAGTACCACATACCACAGTGCCGGGTGTGGTGGCTCATGCTGTAATCCCAGCACTCGGGAGGCAGAGGCAGGAGGATTGCTGTGATGTGAGTTGGAGGCTGAGCTCAGAGCCAGCCTGAACCACAAAGCAAAACCCTATCTCAAAAAACTTAAAAAAAAAAAAAAAAAGATTTATCTATAATGAGTCAGTAGTTTTTTCTTTTTCATTGCTTAGTAGTAGTCCACAGTACAGACATATCAGAATCAGTTTAATCATGCATCAACTGAAAGACATTTGAGGGTTTTTTCACTGATTTTTCTAGTATGAATAAAGATGGTAGAAACATTCACATACAGGTTTTGTGTGAAAATAAGGCTTTGTTTCTATGAAATAAATGCTGGAAAGTGTCGCTGTTGAGTTGGACAGGGTTATGCTTGGTCTAGATGTTCCCTAGAGCCTCATGGACTCACAGGTGGGCTTTTTAGAGGCGGCCGGATCTACAGTGTAGGATTCTTGGTGCAATGCAACTTTCAGGATGTGCGATTACTAAGTCAGCCCACTGGTGGGTTTAGCACAGTCCTAATCTCCAGTAGCCTGGATAGAGTATAAAAGAGCCAGGAAAATGCTGCCAAGGTCTCTGGCTTGCTTTCCTACCTCCTACCTGCCATGAGCTGTTTCTCCCCTGTGATGCCCTCTGCCGAGCCACCTAGCCTTGGATCCCTCCAATTATGGATTGAAACCTCTTCCACAGTGAGCTAAATAAACCTTTCATCCTTCCACTCTGGGTGTTGAGAATTTTGTCTCTGCAATGAGAAAAATAAGACATGAGGTAACTGAATGTACAGTTTTGTTTTTTGTTTTTGTTTTGTTTTGTTTTGAGACAGGGTCTCGCTCTGTAGGTCAGGCTGGTCCTGAACTCAGCCTCGAACTCAGCAATCCTCCTGCCTCTGCCTCCCAAGAGCTGGGATTACAGATGTGAGCCACCACGCCCGGCACTGTGGTGGGTGGTACTGATTGCTAGTGGGTGTGGGTCACCATGCCTGGTATTGTTGTATATGGTTACCAGAGGATCAAATCCAGGGCCTTGCACTTGCAAGGCAGGCACCAGAATCACTGAGCTAAATCCTCAGCCTGGCATATACAGTTTTATAAAAGTCTTACAAACTATTTTCCAGAGTACTTTGATCATTTTTACATCCTCAACAGCAATATACAAGAGATCTTGTTTCTATATATTCTTGCCAGGATTGAATATCGCTTTTCTACTTTCAAAAAATATGGCTCTTTATATTTGCACTGACATGTGTATGCTTGGAAGTATTTTATTTTCATCATCTCAGCTGTGTGATGTCTGCTTTGCTATAAAATTCCAGATCAAAAGTAAATTTTCTTCTAAATTTTTGCCAGGGTTATTATTGGAAACCCTATAACTATTCTATCCCTGTTCCTTTAACATCAGTTGATCTTACTGTTTTCCTTTTGGAATCACAAGGGATGTTTCATTTATACAAACTGTTCTGAAACTGACTTGTATGAGCCCACTTGGATCAGCTCCTCTGAGTATCCAGCTGAGGCTGGATATGAGTCCCATCTTCAGTGGAACCACCGTCTCAGAGGAAGTGTTGGATCCTTTGGAACTCAGACGTCGGGGAAGCAGAGTATATATTAACAGGAACAAGAAGCAAAATGTTCCCAGTGGGCCACGAGGGTAACAGTGAGTGATGCCACTCTTGTTAGCACGGCTTGGATCCTGGACTCAGAACTTGGACATCTGAGGAGGAGGGCCATCCCGTAGTGCTGACTCAGAACACCGCATTTCACAGAAGCTTCTTCAGCCTTCTGAGGTGTTGCCACGGCACTGAAGATCCAGTCACTTTTGAAAGACTGCTCCACTATTCCATTAAGCCAGACGGAATCAAATCCGACTTCGGGACATGAAGAACCTGAGTCCAGTGAATTCCAGCGTAAGTGCAGCGAATTCTATCTTCATGCTTCTTGTGCAGCATAATGACATCCTTGATGAGCGGCAGTTCGGGGTGCAATGCTGTAGCTACTATCGGGGTCTGCAATTCCATACATGGTAGCTTAGAGGGCCTTGCTGGGCTCCTGAGCTAAAACTCCATCAATCATCTGACCCCCATAAACCTCTGTCCCTTAGGAGGCTATGGTGGTGCTTCACAGGGCCTGATATTAACATCAGCTCAAAGCCAGAGTTTAGCACGGCCCAAAGCATGATGATTTCCTTTTCTCTGATTCAGGGTTACCCTTATAAAAGGCCATAGGTCCCTTGAAGGAGGTCTGGGGAAAAGGTTAGTATCATAAGTTTTTTGTAATATGCTGGAGTTCTTCCTTAAGAGAACCCATCTCCTACCTGCCGGGGTTCTGGATCTGCAAACTGTCTTTGGGTCTGGGAATTGACTGAAGAGCTACAACACTGTGTTCATGATTCACTTTAGACCATTGTTCTCCTGACTGGAAGTTTTTCTGCTCATGTACATCAAGTGAAAATTCAGGAGGATTTCCGTCTACTTTACTGTGGAGCATCATGATCAGCTAGCAAACACTAAAGGTTTCTCTGCTCGAGCTGATTGCAGGTTTACTCTGTGTCCACCACTGTAATCTGTTTACTTCGCCTGTGAAGTCAAAGTGCTGACACATGGCCCGGCCACCCCGACCACTGCAGGAACCCAGCCACCTCACTGCATTTGGGTTTTCAGATTCAGTGGCTGCCATCTCCACTGTGAATTCTGCATATAGAAGGAAACTGCAGAGGTTGTTAAAGATATCAACTCCCCTCACCAATCTGTCACAGTGAAATGAACCACTTTAGAAGTTTCCTCAGATGCATGAGCAGCTCTGGACAGCTCTAATGTTCCTAAATCTTTGAATCCCTTTCTCAGCATTAACCAAAGCGGGTCAAACGAGTCTGGCTCACTCACCTAAGCCCCACTCTCCAGTCTACACAGTACACAGTATGGAGAGTTGCAGTGACCAGGACCTGCACACCGAGCTGCAGCCCCAACCCTTTTATTTTGAGACAGAGTCTTACCAAGTGTTAAATTTCCCAGAAGGCTGGGTGCCAGCTTGCAACCCTCCTGCTTCTGTTTCCAGGCGTGCTAGGATTACAGGTGTGTACCACCATGCCCACCCACCCAGTCTATACTTTATCCAGCCCTTCCTAACTTCCCAAGCTGCAACACAAATGTAGAATTTCTGTTTAATGAGCCCATATCCATACCGCCATCCTGATCCAACATTATATTCCTTCCACAATTATCCTTCACCCTTAGTATCCATTTCCACACACGTTCTCCAGATTTCTGTCTATGACTTGAGTCAAGTCACTCTTTTGGGGTGCAGCTGTCCCCCTCATGGTTCTTCACCTCAAAGTGAAGGGTCTCTCGACCCTTGAGTCTTGTTATAGGACTAGGAGCAAGGGGAGGGGACAGGGTGCGTCCTGAGTGAATCGGCATTGTCTGAGCGGGCAGTCCCTTCAGGGGCCGTCACAGTCTCTTCACACAACCAAGAAATTTATAAACTTCACACTTAAAGTTCTACACCCCAGAACCTCCTTCAAACCAAAATCTGTGTTAGGGATCTCCAGAGGAGCAGACCAGTATTATACAGATGTGCAACTGGATGGATGGATCGCTCAGTCGATGGATCGACGGATGGCTGAAGGATAAATGGATGGATAAAAGGTTGGCTGGATGAATGGACAGAAGACAAGGCAGACAGATGATAGATGGATGGACAGATAGATAGACAGACAGACAGATAGACAGATAGCTTCATGTACTCATAGGTGAAGTTTTGAGGAGGTGACTAGCTCAGGGGACGTTATTCTATTTCCCAATCACTTGAAAACTAAAATGTTTTGTAAATCATCTACTCCGATCTGGTCAAAGGAGGAAGTTGAAACCAGCAGGGTATGTGACTTGGGCAAAGTCAGAGTGTGTTCCTAACCAAACAAATGCCTCCAGTCTGCAACCTTGGGGTCTGGCCCCACCCTGAGATTCTATTACTCTGTGACCCTGTGGTTCTCACATTCCGAGCCGAAGCATGACCATGGCAATGCTCCAGACAGCCATGACACAGGACGAGAACATGGTCTAGACCACATCATCTCCCTTCAGCAAGACGCCAACTCTCCGTACTAGCATGGATTCAAACGCTGCAAACAGTCCTGTATTTCTAGTGTTTCCTCCAGAAGTTGCCGATCCAGAATATCAGTCCCCAGAAATCAGAGCCAAAACCTATGAGTACCACAACTTTTTCCAGAAATTTTTTACTACAAAAATGAAGGTCTTAGGGGTAAGTAAAACTTGCCTATATGTACTTTTTACTAAAGTGGATGAAGGGTCTGGCCTCTCGTTACACAAATTCTTTGAAAGTCAACAATTCTAAATGAGGAAATATAGAGATGACCCATATATCAACCTAGAAAAGATCGCAGTGACTTTTTCCTCTATTTACAGGCTACGCAGATCATCCTTGGGATCTTGATCTTTTCCTTCGGAATTGTTTTTGTTTTCACCTTGGTAAAGCCATACCCAAGGTTTCCCTTTATATTTATTTCAGGATATCCATTCTGGGGCTCTGCTTTGGTGAGTACAATCACTAACTGAAAGCCATACCAGTCAGGGTTTAGGGGATTCCTAGTTATGGAATAAGATATGTTGGGTGTATGATATGCTCTGAAAAGGGCAAAAAGTATTGTCTTTTCTTGTCAAAATGACTTCTCACTAATTCGTCAGTGTTTTGGATGCTCCGACAAGGAGTCTTGAATTTCGTTTGGGTCTGGCGGTGGTTTACTTGTTCATAACTCATTCAGAATTAGTTGCTAAATATTTCAGCCCAGACCCAGAGAACAGACATTCAGAGGGTTCTGGGTCTATCAGGAGAGGGAATATGTGCACAGATCAAGGCAACACGACAGAGACCTCACCGAGGTGTAGGACGTGCTTAGCAACCGGGGACAAAGCAAGTTCCTCCTGGGCAGAGCGGAGTGGCAGGGACGCCTCCCCGGAGATCGCTCTGAGCAACAGTCATCCACTCGCAAGCAGGAAGCAGTATCTCCGCCCCTGCTCGGTGCCGGGGGACGCGGGGGACGCGGGGCCGTGGGGCTCTCCGCCCCTGCTCGGTGCCGGGGGACGCGGGGACGTGGGGCTCTGTCAAGGCAGCTTCCGGGTGCCTGATGAACGGAGAGTTGATGCCAGGGGTGTGACGAATAGTGACAGGGCACCCAGAGGCAGGACAGCCCCCAGCTGAAGCATATTAGCTTCGGCTCATCGAAGAGCCCGCAGGGGAGTGTGGTAAGCTGGGGTCCAGCTCTCAGAGTGGAAACGATTTGGCAGTGTGTCCCTGTGTCAAAGGCCTGTCCGCAACAGCTTTAAAAGAAGGAGGGCGAGAAACAGAAATCTCCTAAGGATGAAGCACCTTTTCACGGTCAAACCTGTAGCTAAATCACAAGCGGATTTCCAGTCCAGCGCTCAGCACCCTGGCTCTCTCCGGGCATCACGGGCGGCCCTGCGCACGGTGGGGGAGGGCGGGGACAAGGAGCAGCGCCCACCTGGGGCACCGCGGGAGCGCCCTGCGGCGCTGAGACTCGTTCTTCCCGGCAGTTCATCGCTTCTGGAGCCTTTCTGATTGCACTGAAAAGAAAAACCACAGAAACCATGGTGAGTTCTGTTTTAACTTCACTACAAACGCGAAACTCTGAAATAGTCCATTCTCGTCTTGAAAATGAGTTTGGAAAACGACAGACCACCGCAGTCCCACAGCCCGTCACGTGCTGCCACCAGCACAGGCTCTGCCCTCTCGCTTTAGGTAAACCGTCAGGACCACGCGAATGTTCTCGCCTCACCTCATGTTTGAAGACACTGAGGCGCAGAGCAGTCACAGGCCTGGTCCGGGTCCAGTCCCTGACGGGACAGCGGCCTCGGTCTTCCCCCGCCCGCTTGTCCTTCCTGGCGAGCATTTTGCTGCCGACCACACATCAGACACGTACCAGGCACTGCGTGCCTCCCGGCAGAGGCTCGCTGCAGACACGCGCAGGGAGTCAGAAATGGGTCACTCTTGTGATCCCAGCGCCCTGGGAGGCTGAGGCAAGATGGTCACAAGCGCAAGCCCAGCCTGGGCAAGTGAGTGACTCAACATGATCCTGTCTCAAAAAAATTTTAAGGCCTGGGAAGTAACTCGGGATAAACACCTCAGGATCAGTCCTCAGTACCACACACACACATGCACACGCACACGTGCACATACATACACACATGCACACACACCCATGCACACACACATATACACATGTAGGCACACGGGCACATACACATGCAATATACACATATGCATACACACGTGCACACACATATGCACACATATGTATATGCATACACAAATCATGAGTGGAATCTAGCAATACAGAGCATTTTGTTAATGAATATAAAATTATAAGTAGAATATTTCTATTTTATCTGAAGAATTTAAAATATTAGCTATTAATTTTCAGCAAAGAACATCTGTAAGTTTGTAGCTTTAGGAAGAAATAAAAATGGTGGAGGAACACAATGTTTCATAAAACACAAGCATACCTAGGCCAGACTGCTTGCATGGAAGTGCAGCGTGGTCTGGCTGCGGCACCGTCCCAATCCGGCCTGCTCCTCCCTGGCTGAGTGGGGATTTACTTAAAACAGAACTGCTGGTATCATAGAAAGTTCTGTTACTATGCGTTCTTTGTAATGTACAAGGTATTTGTTCCAAGACAAAACCTCGGTATTCAAGTCTAACTGCAGGGCTGGCACCTCACCGTAAGTCGTGGGTTTGTGGCTGCAGTTTGGGGACTTGATCTCTCAAAGGCCCACAGTCACGATCCAGAAGATGAGTGGTTCCTTCTCAGACCAGGCAGGGCGGGCCCTGGAGAAGGAAGGGACTCTGGCCACACAGCCGTGCGTCTCCCGCCTGCCACCCTGGCTACAGCACAGGCCAGGACTAAGTCACTGCTGTGTTCTGCTCCATCTCAGATAAGAGCGAACTGCATAGTGAATTTCCTCAGTATCCTGGGAGCCCTCGTTGGAATCATCCTCCTCACATTTGGTTTCCTTCTCGATGAAAACTACCTTTGTGGGTACTCTCAAGCTCAAACTCCATGTCGTCCGGTCACCATCCTGTTCGTGGTGAGTGCTCTGAGACGGGGCAGTGAGCAGAAGGTGGTTAATCTGGCAGATGACACCCCCTGTACATCCCAGGACGATACAGGCATGTGTTTACTTTTACGTGCTTCAGAAACCCCAGATGGGACAGGCCTCGTTCCCAGCGCCATAGGTCAGAGCACATTAGGAGCTGCTTTAAGGACTCCACGCGAGTCACTGAGACCAGGTGTGTGCACGCACGAGGGCGGTGCAGACGCGCACTGAGAGAAAACACAGCACGGCGCCCCGCCACAGGCCCCGCTGAACGTGAGAGGCAAAGGAGCACACAGACCCTGCTCTTCACCAGTTATTAAAGGAGACCGAGAGAGGGGGAGGGGGAGCAGAGGCTGACAAACACTGCAGCCTCGCGTGTGTGAAAGAGAACCCAACCCCAGGACTGACAGCATGGGCCCAAGCCGAAATCCGCCCTTGAATGATTCTGATCCATGACTTCCCGTAGACTAACTGGAAGAGCAGTAAGTCATTCCTGGAAGGTGATAATTTATCATTCCTACCATTTTCACATACTGTGTTTATTGTGTTAACAAAATACTAGCCATACCAAAAGACAGGACCGGACACTAGAAACACTAACACAGGATAGTGGAAATAAAGGTGATCCACATCACAGAGTTATTAGACATAAACTTACCCACTTGATGAACCAGACAATGAATCTCAACAAAATTCAAAAGATTCAAATCATGCCAAGTTTTTTAAACATAATAAGATTGTACCAAGTGGCAAGGCAGATAGCTAAGAAAATAGTTTAGAAATGGTAAACTATACAAGGCTCTAAAGATCTGGAGTAGAAATTTAAAATATAAAAAAACAAGATTATAAATACTCACAGCACATTTTTTAACACAGTTCATATAGGCTTAGAGAGAACACTAAATCCTTATATGCAAATACTGAGGAAGAAGAGAGACTGACAGATTATCTAAATATCCACATCAAGAAGTTAGACCAGGGCCGGGGAGTTAGCTCAGTGGTTCCGGCGCCTGTCTTGCAAGCACAATGGACCCGGGTTCGATTCCCCGGTAACCACATAACAATACTGGGCATGGAGACTCACCCCAGCAGCAACCAGTACCACATACCACAGTGCTGGGCGTGGTGGCTCATGCCTGTAATCCCAGCACTCGGGAGGCAGAGGCAGGAGGATTGTGATGTGAGTTGGAGGCTGAGCTCAGGGCCAGCCTGAACCACAAAGCGAGACCCTGTCTCAAAAAAAAACCTAAAAAAAAAAAAAAAAAAAAAAAAAGTTAGACCAAAAGAGAAGTTAAATTTAAAAATGACGAAAGGAAAAAGTAACAAAGATTAAATAACTAATAAAATATAATATAAATTACAGATGAAATCAATAAAGCCCAAAAAATAGCAGTGGTTCACAAGACTAAAAAATACATACACCTCTAACAATTATTCAAGAAAAAAGAGAAAATGAAAACTACCAATCTCAGAAATTAACAGAGGTCCAGCGCTACAAACTGAGTACATTAGGAAGATGGGTACAAAACAACTTGTCGGGGTTGGTGAAACTGACACAGCCCTGGTGAAACCATCTACCAAACTATGCCAGAGCCACTTGCTGTGACCAACACAGAAAACACAATCTCTGATTAGTCTCATCTCTAGCAAGAGTCCATAATGTAACACTTTCCCTCCAAAGAGGAAAGCAGCTCAGAAGCAGATGAAGTACTCTGAACGTTCACCAGAGATAAAACTGACCGGAACAAGTAAGGTCCAGAAAACAGCAGGCAGAGCCCACGCTCGGTGCGTGCGTGAGACCCTCACAACCACGAGGCAGAGCAAACCAAAATGTCAGACATCAGGAACCTCTCTCATAAACTTTGTGTGGAACCCAGAAACAGAACCCAGGAAATACAGTTCAGCAGTGTGTATTCAGACGTATCAGGACCAAGTTGGTACTAGAAGTTTACAGCTGACTTCACATTCAAAACTCAGTCAGTAATAGACCTAGTGTCAAAGTAGACTCTGGAGCTTTTGCAGTGGGGAGAGGGCCTCAGGGAAATATTGACAAGCCTGTGGGGGTGGACAAAGCTGTCTTAGAACACATGAGGGTCTAACCATAAAAGAAAAAAAAACAATAAAATAGGCTAGTTATAAAATAAGTAAAAGAGAAAAGCACGCTAAAACCTTCTCATGGGCCAGGGATTTAACTCAGTGGTATTGTGCCTACCTTGCAAGCACAAGGGCTTGAGTTCAATCCCAGGTATTACAAAAAATAAAATAAAATAAAACTTCTTCATCAATAAAATCATGAAGAACATGGAAAATAAAATAGAAGAGCTTTTTCCCAATGCATATATCTGGCAAAGAATCCATATGAAGTCTAAATTAAACATTCTTGAAAAATCAGTACTAAGGAGGCAGAAAAATTAAAGAGTAGAAATTAAAAAGAGTAAGACTTGAATATGGCACCACACGTGCCTCACAAGTGCAAGGCCCCAAGTTTGATTCTTGGCACAAAAAAACAGAGTAAGACTTGAGCGTGTACTTCACAGAGGGAGGCTAACACATGGTTAATGGACATACAGAAACAGAGCAGCATCAGAGTCGCCACAGAAATGCAGATTTGAATCACAATAATCCACTACAGAATTCACACTGCAATGATTTTAAACAAAAGCATGTTTTTGGCAGAAGTTTAGACCACTCAACCATCTTTACAAACTGCCTGAGTAATTTCTAACAAAGTTAAGCGTTCACCTATTCAGGCCTCCTAGTAGACACTTATGAAATTACTTCCCATGAATAAGACAGAAAATGTATTATTTCCTAAGAATTTCTTGTACCAAAGAACCTGCTCCGCTACACCCTAATGCCACAGCGGCAGCGTCTGTACAGGAGCGTCACTCTGCCTGGCTTCGGTTCCCACAGTCAAACGCACCTGAGCAACGGGGCTCTGCTGCCTGTGTAACTCCCTCGTTACAGTCACAAAAGCTACTCCTCTAGCAGTCGTGGCACTTCACCTTTTTTTTCCTTCTGTTACAGGGAATCCTGGTGATGCTGTTGGCCTTCAGCATGGTTGAGCTACTCATTTCTCTGTCTTTCTCCATTGTGGGGTGTCACTTACAAAGTTGTTAGGGATGGTGTTGAGCAGCATTATGGGAATAAAGCTGTAGCATGATGTTACACGAGGGGAACTCTGTGTATGACAGAAGCCCGAGAGGAGCACAGAACCTCGAGCCTGGCAAGTTTTTGAAGTGCAGAAGAGTGATTCCAAGGAGTGGGGGCTGGGGCTGTCTGGGCGCCACCTTCCCCTCTCCTTACAGTGAATGGTCCTCTGGGTTAGCCAGGCAGCCTTTCAATTACAAGACACAATGAAGACGCATATGAAGATGCATATGAAGACGTGAGCCAGAGTCCAGCCAGGAGTTACGAGACACCTGAGCTTCCCATTCCTGGCCAGCTCCTGTTGCTCTCTCTGGGAAACTCCACCGAGGGCTCCTGCTTCACTGAGTGAGAACACAAGTTGGGTGGAGTTCCAGTTTGGACCAGAGGTTGGGGGTATAGCTCAGAGGCACAGTACTTGCCTAGGACACCCAGGACCCCGGGTTCAGTCCCCAGAACCACACACATGCATGCATGCACACATGCACGTGCACACACACACACACACACACACACGAGAAAGGAAAAGTGGTTTAGCCACAGACCTTAGGTGAGCTGGTCAACTAGAATAGTAACAATAGTAAAACCGAGAGTCAGTACTGGTAGAGCCACGCATCATGTCACACACTATGCCTGTTACCCCTTAATCTCACATAAACTCTGACAGATGGATTTTATCACTATGCCCAAAACACAAAAAAGAGGTGATTGTTTAAGGTCCCAAGACTGCCAGAGCTGTGGAATCACAGGCCATCAACCGGCTCTAGAGGCAGAGTCTTTGTCCTTACCCCAACCCCTGCCTCTCGCGCTCGCTGAGCTCAGAATCTCCTCACACTCTCAGAAATCACCATGATGTTACTGCACCATAACATAAACTGTGTTCTCAAGAATAAACACAGAGAGAGACAGAGCTTTCTATGCTCTCTTTTTTCTGGAAAATCAGTTCTGGCCTTGACTGCTGCTTAAGGAACTTGACCTCCAAGCTCAACCTCCACATGCAAACACTCACTCACACCAGTTAGATCTGAACAGCGAGAATGGGCAGCGGTGCTGGGTAAGAGGCACAGAGGTTTCCAGTGCAGGACGGAGGCTGGAACTGCCTCTCACTCCACGAGGAAACAGCTGTGTTCTCTCGGGGGCTTTGCATAGGCTCTGTCAGATCTTGCATTCTATACCCTGAAGTATGCATCATTATAATTTTGCAAGAAGGAGGAACAATGATTATTATTATTATCACTGTTATTGTATTATTATTATTAAGAAAATAATTTGGGTTGATGGACCCCTATAGGGTGTCCAGAACCCCAGTAGAGTCCCAGACCATTGCCTTATATTACTCTACTGCCTCTGAAGGCACAAAACCAAAGCTCCAAGTAGCTGACTCTTCTGAAACCACAAAAAAAGTGTGAGTCACAGCCAGGCTTTTAATCAAGATCCTTCACTCCAAATCCCACACATAGAGAAACAAAAGCCTAGCACACTAAAAGGAATAAATAATGGAACCCCATTTCTGCGGGAAGGAGCTCGTGTCTACAGGTGCATGCGGAAAGCTAAAGGTCAGGATGAACAGCACCAGAAAGGTGTTGATTTTTAATTTCCTGTGAGGTGAGCTCTGTTGAAAAATGCCTGACAAGCCCACAATGCTCAAACATGCGAGAGCTGAGACATCTTTAAAGAGTGACAGTCCCCAGGCACTCGGCAGTGTCTTGGGCCACACTGAGTTAAGATGCCCTCTCCCCTGGCAGAGCTGTGTGACTTAAGACACACTATTTAAACTCCGTCAGCCTTAAATGCCTGCACTAAAATGGGATACCTTTCATCTAATGGATTTGCTGTTCACCTTAAGCGAAATATGTAAAGTGACTTTTATCAGAATCTGTAACCTAAAACCCACTTAGTAGCTTTTTAAATTTTATAATTGATATTTTTCTCTTCAGAAACATCATTTACATTATTGCTTACTAGCTGTGAGAATTTAGGAAGTTTCCTAATTCCTGAACTTTCGTTTCTGCAGTTATAAAGTAGAACCAATCGATACCATACATGTGCTAGGCATACGAGTAAGAATCTAGCCAATGCTGCCTTCCTGCTAAAGATGTAAAGTAGTTCATCAGAACAGAACTGCGAAACTCTCAAATACTTGAGCGTGTGCGTATCTTAGGATGAATTCTTTACAAGAACAACACGGGGATTTTCTTACCTGTAACCAAATTCTAGATTAGTTAGATATTCAGCCTCTCTCCCTGGAGGCCTTGCATCTCTTTCACCAAAAGCCTCCTACTGCGGACGACCTTGGGAGGACACAGAGATGAGAAGAGCCAGCCCTGCCTCTGAGGGGTGTGGGGAGCAAGGGCTGAGGCCTGAAAGGACACAACTACAAAAGCAGCGGAATACAGACTTCCCAAGGGAGGCAAAGTGGATTGAGGACTAAAAAAAAAATCAGAGAGCTAAGAGATGAAAGGAATAAACAAAAGACAGACTTGTGTCGGGCAAACACTACATAAATATTGCTGCAGTTTTATGTAGGTCCTAAGAGATAATCTTAGGAAAGTGGAGGACCACTAGAGAATAAGAGATTAAGTCAAAGAAAAACTTTACAAGAAAATATCCTCCAACATTAAACAGAATAGAAGGTTATGGACTGAAGGTGCTAATGTCACATCCTAATTGTGATAAAAACTTCAACACACACAGGCATGAAAGACAATCAGTCCAAATCAGCAAAGACCAAGAGAAAGTCTATCTATATAAAATCATTTAAGTCTTCTTAGGAGGAATCACATGCAGACCCTTCTAAGTTCTCTCACTGGACACAAGATCATAACAAGGCCCCAAGACTGGGAACGTGGGACATAAAGGATCTGAAAGGCCAGGCTGTGCAGCTCCAATTAAGGCTTTGTGAAGCAGACACGGCCAGGACCGGACCTGGCTCCTGCACCACCAACAGGAAGGCCTGTGTCCAGCATCCTGGACTCCAACTCCAGGCCTCAAAACCGTCCAGACTCATGCCCTGCGTGCTCTGGTTTGGATGCATCCCCACAGCCATGTGTTGGCACTGTAACCACAGTGCACAGTGTGGAGAGGGTCCCTGCACGGTGGGCGCTGGTACAAAGCTGGCCTCGCCCCTCCTCATACTGTCTTCCACTGTGGAATTCCACAGCATGAAGGCCCCTCCACGTGTGGGACCTTTGACTTGAGATCTCCCAGCCCCTGAGTGGTAAGAAATAGATCTCTGCGGCCAGGGATTTAGCTCAGTGGTTCCACGCCTGCCCTGCAAGGGCAAGGTCCCGGGTTCGATCCCCAGTAACTGCATGCCACAATGCCAGGCATGGAGACTCATGCCCACCAGCAATCAGAATCACATACCACAGTGCCAGGCGTGGTGGTTCACGCCTGTAATCCCAGCACTAGGGAGGCAGAGGCAGGAGGATTGCTGTGAGTTGAAGGCTGGCCTGGGCTACATAGTTCAGGGTCAGCCGGAACTACAAAACGAGATCCTGTCTCAAAAAAAAAAATCTCTGTTCTTTATCAATTACACAGGCTCAGGCATTGTTCTAATAGCATAAAACAGACTAAGACACTGTGTCACGATCATCCCCATCACCAAGCTTTCCAGCATTTCAGCAGAGTGCACAGACCGGAATCAGCCTTAAACAAGGGTCCGCTCTTCCATCTCCAGGCCCCTTGGCCCTGCAGTGTTTCTGACTGTTGAGTGGCCTTTGCCTGAGCTTCCTGGACACCACTGCACTCTCTGTCCAGAGTAACTTGCTCCACCAGTGAACAGCACCGACCATGGACTTTTTTTATATTACACCAAAATCAACCTCCCGGAAACCTCTTCTTCTCACTGGTTCCGACCCTGTGGTTCTAACTATCTCAATGACAAGAGCGGAAGGAGGAGAAAGAGAAGGAAATAGGTGGACTAACCTTAATAACAGAGCTGCCATATTTCAATTCTTTTGATTAAATAAACATATAATGACCTAACTATGAGTTTGTGTCTCTGATTAAACAAAACAATGGACAGGGAAATTAAAAAGTAATTAAAAGTATAACATGAGGCCAGGGATTTAGCTCAGTGCCACTGAGCTTACCTTGCAAGCACAAAGGCCTGAGTTCAATCCCCAGTATTGCAAAACAACAATATATGAACATCAAGGTTGCAGTGGGGGTGGGGCTAATATCTTTAGGAGAATCTTTCACTCACCCCATGTGCAGACTCTCCTGACACCGTGCCAGCTCCTGTCCCCAGCGGAGGTAGCCCTTGGCATCATGGTGAGGCAGTGCCGACCCACGCTGGGGAGAGGACACTGAGAACTAAGTGACGGAAGGACAAGGTAGGTCCATAAGTCAAAGTGTTGTTTCAACGTGTGTCTCCAAATATGGAAGGTGACTCCTGCTTCAAGATTCTGGTCCATGTTCTAAGGCACTAAGTTATATTTTTAGGCCATTTTGCTAAATCTGACACAAGGCCAACATGGTCCACCAGAACCCTAAGAATGAGGGTAAAGCAGCACAGGATTCAGGAACCTCCAGTCAAGCTTCCTAAGCACATGCACTGAGTAGTCCTGCATTTCTGCACGGACGACCCTCCACTGTTCCCCCACAAGTGGAGAGCAAAGACAGACATCCTAACAGCCCATCTTTGGAGACTTTCTAGAGCCTTTCTTGCCCTTGGGGACCCATCATCCACACCTGCTTACAGGGTGGGGGCTGCAGAAGTTCTTCTAATTAAGGTAGCATGCAGCACCCCACATAGTCCCCTGGGGTAATTTTCAAGAAGTGAAACCTCCTGGTAAGGCAGAAAGTTTTTTGTGTCTCCTTTGGCTCTGGTTAGCATCTATTAAACCAAAGTAACTGGAGCAAAGCACAAGGTAGCAGAAGCTACTGATTTCCTGTCACCTGAGGTCCACCCAAGACCCAGGCCCGGTCTGCCTCACTTGCCCTCTGAGACTTGAGAAACCAGACACAGCGAATTGAGCTCAGCTGCAAACCTCCAGAGGAGCCCTCCAGCCCTGCCGCCTCAGAGACTCAGGTAAGGAAGGGCCTGCGGGCTGCATTTCCACAGCTGAGGGTGACAATGGGTACAGAGCGGAGCGGCTTCAGAGACCAGAGTTCTTCACTCTGGGGCCCCCTGGTCAGGCTTTCCAGTAGCGTCATGGTCTGAGCAGGGCGACTCCAAGGCTTGCTACCCAGCCCCTGCCCTAAC
The DNA here is from genome assembly GCA_004026965.1 of Petromus typicus. Classification (NCBI taxonomy): domain Eukaryota; kingdom Metazoa; phylum Chordata; class Mammalia; order Rodentia; family Petromuridae; genus Petromus; species Petromus typicus. Next base: position 3,942 of record PVIR01031180.1, on the reverse strand, counting down.
TGCTTGCCCTCTCGAGATGTATCCTTGACAGCCAACCACAAGCCATTCTACCGCAGTAATGGAGCCCAGCAGCGTGTAGGTCAAAGCTTGTTCTCCAGCTGGCTGGGTTTCAGCTGGAGCTCCACTTGGCTTGGCTTCCTCACCCATGATGTGGGGCAGGAGTGAAACACATTGTAAGGATAAAACAAGCCAAAATACACAGGCCTCAGACCTCCTGATACCAAATAAGAACACAATTGCGGCTCGATAAAAATAATTTCAGTCCCTTTGCTGTACATGTTTGTTGACTCCAGTGACACGCTGCGGCATGTGATGTGCCTGGTGATGTTAAACCCTGCAGACTAACATTTCCTAGAGGGGCTCAGTGGACCTTAAACTGACCACAAGATCCTGCCTCAACCCATAACGTCCAACAGTGGAGAGAAAGAATGTGGGCACTGGAGATGGGAGGATGCTCCAGGGACGGCAGCAGGGACTTTACCCCTTAGTATATCATGCCCTCCTGAAATCAGAGAGACAGAAACAGAGGCAGAGGAGCAAGAGAGATCGATTCCCTATTTCCCTTAAAGTGACAATCTCACTGCGCTGACTAGGTGAGATGGAACTTCCACCTTTAGAACTGGCATCCTGAGCATTTACAAACCCACCCAGAGGAAGGAGCGGAGTCCGATGCTCGGTTTAACGCCCTGAGCTCACAGTGTGCAGAAAGCAGTTTCCCTGTGGAACCCTAGCATGACACACAGTTCCCTTAGGACTGTACGCGCTGCTAGAGGAGCTGAAAGTCCTGGGAGAGAAGTGACACATGCAGGCACCGAAAGAGGAGTCCCTGCAGCGGGGTGAGGAGGCCACAGGGCAGCTCTGGGAGACACAAACCAGGAACTGGATGGGAGGTGGAGAGGAACAGCAAAGCAGCAGACTCGGAGGAGGAGGAGACAGGGCCAGCTGGGGCTCCGGGGGCATGAGCTCGGGAAGAGTGCGGCCTCGGCTGCCGAGGTCCGGGGTGGGGCATCCGAGGCAGGATGGGCAGCTTCCCTGGCTGTGATCACAGGTCAGTGGGAGTGTCCAAGCTCCAGGGAGAGAAGGACGTGGGGTTCAGGAAGCTTCATCCAGCAGCCTGTGCAGAAAGGATAAGAAAATGACTGATGGCAAAATAATAGAGGTGTTTGCAATAGTCCAGGAAGATACAAGAATAAAACATTTGAGGTGATGCTGGGCGTAGAAATGGTCTGTGTGGAGAAGTGCTGCAGAGCTACGGGTCACATGATCTGGACTGACTGACTGGCAGATGGAACCAGTGAGATCCAGCTGCAACTTCCCCAGCCCGGGGAACACAGCAAGCAAGCCCAGCACCTAGAAAGGCCCCTGCATTTGCATGGGTCTTTGAACAGAGCTGTTTCGGCTGAATGACACGGGCACAAAGCAGCTGCAAAGCCCTGAGCAGCCGGTGGGCGCTGAGGAAGCAGGGCAGCAGCGGGATGCAAAGCTTGGAGGAAGCCAGGGTTCAGGAAGGGAGCTGGGGACACTGAGGTTGAGGAAAGGGGGGTTTGGGGTCGGGTAACCCATGGAGTGTTTTAGCTATAAAAAGGGTCCAATAAAAACAATGATTGTTTGAGTCTTCAGTACCTTATCAATTGAGACTGTTTCATGTTCTAAAAGGAAAAGTATGAAATGGGCAAGGTAGGTATTTTCCTAAACTCACAGAGAACAGACATGGAAACCAACAGGACTGAACAAAGTCTCCTGCAGAAGGCCAGAGGGGGCCACAAATGCAGGGAAGAACTGATCTCTGGAAAGGTGAACCTAATTCAGGTTGTTCATCCTCAGAGACCAGAATGTAGGAGGCCAGAATGGATAAAATGCAGAGTTATTCTGAGAAGCAGAGGAGGAAGTGGAGGTAGCAAAAGTCAGGCAACTCTGAACTCCTCAATACGTGATCGAGTCAGCGGACCTAAACATCATTATTCAAACTCTAACCCCTGAAGGCTGTCAGGTCTTCAGTGCGTGGGCACAGCAGCAGAGGTACTGTCACACGGTGGAAAGATTTGCAGAAGTTGCTGCAATAAGACAAGGTGGTATGTGATCAAGTGAGTCCCAATTTCAGTATCAGTGTGGACTGTATCATCACTGAAAATACAATCTTATTGTCATCGTATTTTGATAAACAGTTACCAACTCTACTGATCTGCCACTAATCTTTGAGCATCACTATGAGTTGGTTGTATTTAAATTGCTGTGCATATGTAGTTTTTAATGATAGAGCAAAGCCTTGGGAGTGTATGGGCTAGTTGCAGTTGTACGTATTTCCATGTTATGAAGTTCTTTCTTTCTATAGTCAGCCTAAAAGGCCCCAGTAGAATTTGCCTACATTAAAATGTTCACCTCCCAATATATAGACACCACCTTAGTCAGGGAGTTGATGAATAAGATTAAAACAATGAGAATCCAATCACCTTCTTCAGACCCCAAAAAATTATGACCTTTGATCTATAAGTTGGGAGTGTGGGGCTTTCTAGCTCATTCTGTACTTGCTAAAGACCATGGAAAGATGAACTTCCCTGAACCTCCATTTCTGATGAGCAGAGTCCACCTGCCAACTCCTTCGTGGCTTATGTAAATATACACACCCCTTGGTGCAGTCTGCGATACAGAAGACTCTCTGGACCCACGGCACCCGGCCATCTAGGGCAGGCTCGCCGGCAAGTGAGCAGCACCCAGTCAAATCCCCTGCCCTCCTCCAGCCAGTGCCCAATCTCAGCTGCTTCGAACCACCCCAATGGTGAAGATCAAAGGAGATATGTCTCAGGGAATCTCTCCGCAGCTAGAAAGTAGGAACTAGTGTGAGGGACGCAGCAGGTTTCAGCGCAGACCTGTAACTACACAGCTCCATGTGAGTCGGCAAAACAAACCCCTGGGTAGACAATCTCGGCACTGCAGGTTCTTTACATGAGTTATAATCAATAAAGACAAGACCAAAGATGAGACCCCCAAAAGAGGTTTCCAGAGGCCGGGAGCAACCCAACAGAATCCTTGCAAGTTGCTGACATGAGTGAGTACCAAAACAAAGTAGGGGGTGAAGGAGGCTGAACAAAGGCCTAAATGTTAGAACTAGCAAGTTGTTCGGAGCCCTCCCCTCAAATGCAAAAAGCCCACCACGAACAGTAACCAGGGGAATTTCACTCCGTTAACTCATTCACTTCTTCGCGCATCTCCATAAAAGGTGCATTGTTCCCACCTCGCAGACAGGCAAAACAGTGATACCCAGAAAGTTAAGAACAGCTGCTTATTTATTCACAGACAGGTGCTTTGCGTACACTTATTCCTCCTTCAGTTATAGTTATGAAGAAGTTACTGAATCTGAGAAGTACTTTGAATACTGACTAGGAGAGAATAAAATCTCTAATTTTTTGGAATTTGCATTCCATGGGAAGAGGTACAGTCAACGACATAAGATGACGGTCCTCAGGGCTCAGTGGCGAGGAGCAAAGAAAACAGGACGCTTCAAGGACCAAGCCGCGAAGAGAGTGTGCCGTCCAGTGAGGCTCTGACAGGGCCACGCTGAGCCTCACTGAACTGCAGGGCGTTTACGTCTGACAGCCACCTAAGAAATGGCGTTAGTGCCGGTGTGCTCTGTGCCTGACAAGCCTACGCTCAGACGTTCACAGCTCTCTCCCTCACCTCCCAGCAAATCGAAGGGTGTCCGTCCAGACTTAGGCAGCATGAGCCAGGCGGCACACGCACGTGCACTTGAGAGAACCTCGTGGGCCTGACTTGCTCAGGGCACAGAGCTAGGAGGGCAGAAGGTGGGTGCGTTCCTCACCATGCTCCCCATGGCGCCTCAGGCCCTTCACCACGGTCAGGGTCAGCTAAGCAAGAGAACAAGTCAACAGAGGCACACGCAGAGGCACACGCAGGCACACGCAGAGGCACACACAGAGGCACACG
>PVIR01031179.1:0-19655 GCA_004026965.1 Petromus typicus | reverse complement strand
CAATCCTCCTGCCTCTGCCTCCCGAGTGCTGGGATGACAGGCGTGAGCCACCACGCCCGGCACTGTGGTATGTGGTACTGGTTGCTGCTGGGTGTGGGTCTCCACACCCAGTATTGTTATGTGGTTACCGGGGAATCGAACCCAGGCCCTTGCGCTTGCAAGACAGGCGCCAGAACCACTGAGCTAACTCCCCGGCCCTGTTTGTTTTGTTTTATATCACAGCTTTACACCTTAGGACAATTTAATCACACTTATGCTGTCTTTCTTTTTTAAGGACTTTTTTTTTTTTAATCATTCTCGCTTTGTAATTCAGGCTGATTCTGCACGCAGCCTTGAACTCAGCAATCTTCCTACCTCTGCCTCTTGAGTGTGGGGATTACAAGTATCAGCCACCATGACCAACATTGTGTTATGTGGTACTGATTGCTGGTGGGTGTGAGTCATCATGCCCAACATTGTTGTATGTGGTTATCGGAGATCGAACCTGGTACCCTGCGCTTGCAAGGCAGGAGCTGTAACCACTGAGCTAAATCCTCGGCCCCCATGTTTAGATTTTGATGAATTTAAAGATTGATTAATACAGAAGCTTGTTAAATATGAAAGATATTTAACGGAGATACCTACAAATGTCATTAGGCTGTTTGTGTAACAAAGTAATGGTCCCTTGTAGGTTTAAATCAGTAATGCTTTTTATGCTTTCTGCCAGAGTTGTACTGGAGTGCAATTTGAAATAATTATTTTTTTGTATTACTAAGGATTGAACTTACCAATGCCTTGTGCATGCTAGACAAACTTGTTATCACTAAGTTACATTCCCAGCCCTAAGATGTTCTTAAAATAATTTGTTAAAATTAGACATCAAAAAAATTTCTTTACAAAATATTTTTTGTGAGAGTAGCTCCTGAGAGAATTTGAAAGACACTTAAAATTTTCAAGAGAGCTGCGAGTATAGCTTAGTGGTAGGGCTTTTGCTTAGGCAAGAAGCCCCGGCCCAACTCTGCATCCCCTCCACCCTCCATTGCAGTTAAAGGTGGGCCTGCGGTGTGGCTCTGTGGGACAGCGTGTGCCTTGCAGTGTCGGGTCTTGGGTTCAATCCCCAGCATCGGGGTAGGAGGGGACAGTTTTAAAGGAATTTGAGGGCAAAATAGATCATTAGTGGAGCAGAGAGAGGAATGTAAAGGAAGTAATAAGTTAATTGAAGGATAACAGTTCATAAATAGAAGCCAGTTAAATGAACTAAAAGATGTTTGGGGTGGTGACTATTTAGTAAATGGTATAATCTAGAAAGATGCAGAGAATCTTTAGGAAGTGAAGAGGAGACAAAAAGCACTGAATTAATTTACATATTTGGTCAGTTTCATACTTTTGTTTTGTTTTTATGTGACAGGGTTTTGCTGTGTAGCCCAGATTGGCCTTGACTCACTATGTAAGGCCAGGCTGGCCTTGAGTCCTCTTGCTTCAGCCTTCTTGGGGCTGGAATTACAGGCCTGTCCCCCAGGCTCAGCCAGTTTCACTTCAGATTTAAAAGCTATAAATTCCATTAATTATATTCACTTTTTATCTATTCAACTCAGTGCTATCTAAGACGGAGAAAACAAAAAGGCAAAGTGTCACATGTAGCCCTTGTTCTTAAATTTAAAATTCTAATTGGAGAAACACTTATCTTTGTCGCAGTTCTATAATGATATTGAACCATACATACATAAAAATCAAAGTGAGGGATGCAGACTAGTGGCTCCCTGGCTTGGATTTCATAAACCATTCTCATTTCAAGAGCCTTTTATTTTCCAAATACGAACATAAAAATGGAAAACACAAACATTTTATAACAGATGAAACATTTAAAACAGATGAAACATTTAATACAGATATGAGGAAGGGCATTTCAAATTAAAAGTTTTTTATATTGAATAATTTAGGTTTATGAAAAATTATTCTAGTAGTTTTTGGTGACTAGAGTGATTGCCCTAAATGATTTGTTATGTCAGAATGACAGTTTCTAGTTTACTAAAAGATGAATCTGTGCTGAAGTCTGAGAGTTTCATGGAGACAGACTAGAATTTTACAGTGATGGATAGGATTTAAGTAGGCAGGAAGAAAAAAAGGATAATTTTCCAGACCAGGGCAAAGCAAGGGCAAAGATACTGAGATCAAAATAAACTTGTATTATTGGTTGGACCTATATTGGACCAACCAATAGGTTGGACCTATATCCAATATTGTTTGATCCAGTTATACATTTTAGGTTATGAATAGGAGGAGATAAGATTAATGAGGTAATGTTTGTTGAGGTTATCAACAATATTAAGGAATTTGGACTTCATCTTGCCAACATTTAGTAATTATTGAAAGTTGATAGACTGGGCAGTAACTTGATGTACTTGGGATTATAGACTGATCAGTCAGAAGATATTATGTAGATTATTGGAAAGGAGGCCAGTTAAGGATTTTTTTTTTAAAGAAATTCAGATATGAATACTATCAGGACATGAATTTAGGGGACAGGTTGAGTAAAAGGGATAGATTGTAAAGACTTTGGAGAAGAGAGAGAGGACTCGATGATGTAGAGAAAGAGAAGAAAGATCACTGTAAACATTATGAGAGTAAAACAGACTTTCTGGTGATATTCATATAAGTTCGAAAAGGAAAGGAGACATAGCCTTAGATTTATTGCCCACAAATTTTTTGCTAAACTCCATTATTTTACATCTGCGTGTTTCATTCCATTTATTTGAGAAATGTTAAGATTGTTTAAAATTGCTCTAGGATTGATCTGGAAGTTATTTTGTAAGTATTCATTTGGAAAAAAATATATTCCATGTCAAACCACCAAGTGTTGCGTAAGTTTAGTTATGGGAAATTGTACCCTAATAAATACTATCCCCACTAGTAAGATTAACTATCAAGTGGAGGGAATTTTTGGGATGCATTTATTATTTTAGGGTTTTTTAAAAACAGAGTTGGTCCTATCTATATTAACAACTGTAGAATCAACTGTTCAGCTTGATGGCTTAATTTATAGTAATTCTAGTTAAAATCATCCATTTCTGTCTTTGTGGTGTGCTGTAGTAGAATATATTACATACTATTTCTTTAGGATCTATTAAGTATATAGCAGGTACGTGGCATATATTAATATTTTAATCTTTGTAACTGTCATGAGATAATACTTTTGTATTATTCTGCCTTCACATATGAGCAAAATGAAGCTCATAGAAATTTACAGAGTGCCCAGAGTGGCACTTGTACAGTTAAAATTCTTGGTTGCTTTTTCTAAAGCCCATGTTCTTTCCAGCTATGTCCTTGGATCAGCCATCATAAGAATAGGAATAAAGAGTGACTTGAGAAAACTGATGAGTCAGTAATTTCAGTCAGTGAAGTGCTTCCCAAACATTAGCAAGTGTTTCCTGTGCTTTTTCTTCCTGTGTTGTGAAAGGCCCAGTAGGATCAGTCCTCTTGTAGAACTGTTTAACAAATCTTAATTAAAAGCAAATGTACATACAAACAAACTGTTGACATAGTTGAGCAAATTCTTAAGTCTTGGCAAATGAAATGAAAAGATGTTTAAAGGTCCAGCTTCTGGGAAAGTGCTTTTGAAGATCATTTCTTTTGAACCAGGTGCATTGGTTAGGCTGAAGACTCATTGTCTGGGCTACCTTGCACTTTTTTTGTATCTTCTTATTTCATTCCCAGCCCTCAGCAGCCATACAGTTCTTGTTTTTGTTTTTTTTTCTTTTGAGACAGAGTCTTGCTATGTACCCTGTACTGGCCTCAAACTCACAGTGATCCTCCTGACTCAGCCTCCTCAATGCTTGAAACTTAAACATTTGCTTGAAATAATAAACTTTTCTCCACAGGTACACAGATATGTAGGTAGGTCGGGATACTGTTATTAGTAATCACTGCATTTATTCAACAAATCTTAAGAGTGCATATAGAGTACAGAGTATCAGGTTTAGATTCAGCTGCGTGTTGGCCAGGAGGCCAAGTTAACAGTCAACACTCAAGTACCAAGTAGTAAAGTCATGGAAAAAATTGCTAAAAATCACATAATAATGTTAAAAGTTTACAGTCTTGGGTGTGTAGTGGTGCCCATTATTAGCTGTCCAGGGCTGTAGTGGCCTGTGTGTGGGACATTCCTGGTTTAAACCATCCTTTTGCCTTTTATTGCACAGCTTCTAGTTTTTTAGTCTATACTATATGCTTTGTTTTATCTGCTTATTTTGGATCCATTTTCTTTATCACATTATCTGATAGTTAAGCAAACCCAAGATCTTTATTCTGAGTTAGATTCTTAGCTCGTCTTAAATTTTTATTTTGAGACAGGATCTTGCTAAGTTGCTAAGTTGTCTAGGCTGCATTCAAATTTGTGATCCACTTGCCTCAGTCTTCCAGAGGGCTGGGATCACAGGCATGTGCTGCCACATCTGGCCACTGTCACTTAACATTTTTTTTATTTATTTATTTTAACATTTTTCTTATTTCAGTCTCAGCATTTAACTGTAAACACACTGTCAGAAAATCTAGTTATGTACTCAGGCCTTGTCTTTTCTTTTCTGAAATTTTAAGGTTTTTTTTTTGAGACAGGGTCTCGCTTTGTAGTTCAGGCTGGCCCTGAACTCACTTTGTAGCCCAGGCAATCCTCGAACTCACAGCAATCCTCCTGCCTCTGCCTCCCGAGTGCTGAGACAGGCATGACCCTCCTTGCCCGGCATTGTGGTATGTGGTACCAGGGATGGAACTCAGAACCTTGTGCTTGCTAGGCAGGTGCTGGAACCACTGAGCTAAATCTCTGGCCCTACTTGAGCATTTTCATAGCTGTTTTGTCTTCCTTAAGCTCTTTGTCATATTTAAGCTATGGATCATCATCGTCTTTAAACCTCTGTTCTTTGATTGGGAGTTAGAAGCATATTTGTTGTCTCTGTCTGACCTACAAAAGACATTTTTCCTTACAGCTTGGCTGGTCACAGGACTCTGGTCCTCCTGTGGCCAGTACTCGTAGCAGAGAATGGGCGGAGCAGATGGCACTGTGCATCTTGTAGTGCTCTGTACCCCGTGAACTTTTTAAGTAAACAGTTGATTGCCTTGCCTCTCTTCCTGCTTTCTCTTCCTTTCTCTCTGTTCTTGTTGTGATTTGTGTATAAAATAGATTGCCTGCTTTTGCTCTTGACTCAGATTAATATATAAAAACCAGTCTCGTGTCTTTTTCAAAGCATACTTTTGAAAAGAATGATATGGACTAAATCCCTGTGGTAAATTCCTGTGGGATTTGAAATGCTCTAAAAATATGGGGAAATTTAATGAATATCAGGGGCTTTACTGAGAAAATTTTTGTGAACTTTTGTTACATATTTCATAGAAGAGTGTTTCTGAAAAGATAGATCTGATTCTATGATAACAAAAATAATTACAGTGAAAATCTCAGTATTGGAATTCCCAAGCTTGTTTTCAGGAGTCTGTGTGACTTTAACAACATTGCACTGTGACGATTCCTTGGGATTTCAGATGTTGACCTGGATTTGCTAATGCCATTTGAGAAAGTGCAGAGATAGAGGGAATGAGTAGCCTGAGCAAATGTAGATTAGGCTAATGGTATTTTACTAGAGCAGTTTTTTGAGATAACTTGAGTTTTTGAGAAGGAGACGGTACTGAGTAATGCTGCTGTCTTGTTGTGCTACATTAAATGATTTTTGAAAACTTGGTTCCTGATATTTTTATGATTAAGAGATTGAGTCATTATGTGTTCTCAACTATGTCACCATCCCTGACAAGGAGTGGAAATTACTGTTTAGTTCAGAGAGATGATAATGAACTTTGGACTGACTCTGGGGATTCTGGCTTAGTCCTCATTATCTATGTATATAAACTCGCAGGGCATGCTACACTTTGAGCTTGAGCTTGTCAGTGAGAAAGTCACTTCTAAGAAGGTAACTACTCTTTTAATTTTAAATTTAAAAATTTTTAAGAGTTATTTTGAGACACGGTCTTGCTTTGTAGTTCAGCCTTGTGCTGAACTCAGCCTCAAACTCAGCAATCTTCCTGCCTCTGCCTCCTGAGTGCTGGGATTACGAGTGTGAACCACCACATCCCAGACTGTGGTGTGTGGCACTGATTGCTAGTCGGTGTGAGTCTCCATGCCCAGCATTGTTGTATGTAGTTACTGGGGATCGAACACAGGCTCTTGTGCTTGCAAACCACTGAGTTAAATCCCCCCCACCCCCCGGCCTACTACTTTATTTAATTGGAGGTGTTCTGATAAAAAGCCATGCACACTAACTTTCAGTTACTTTGCAATCAGAAATGTGACAATTTGGTTAGGTATGTAATTTAGTGGTAGAAGGACTGCCTGCCCTGTGGAGTGTGGAAGAGGCCTGAGCACCATAAAAAAGAAACAAGAAACATGACAACTTGTATTAAGAGATAAGAATAGGGCCAGGGATTTAGCTCAGTGACCCCAGTGCCTGCCTCATAAGTACAAGGTCTGGAGTTCGATCCCTGGTGCAAAAAAACCTCCCCAAACAAAAACTAAGAGATTAAGAGTTTGGAGTATTATCATTAAATGTAAGAACGACAGCATAGGTAGAAGAAACAATAGATGCTCACATTAGCTGCAATGTTATATATGTTATAAAATTAACAGAAAATATTACCAAAGTATGAAAATGCTGAAATATGAAACCCAGTCTGTCCCCATTTCAGGGTTACATGGTGCTTTTGGGGCAGAAGTTTGCAGATATCTATTTACATGGAAAATAGATAAAGTGGTAAAGAAGAGTGAAATAATAATAGTAGTAATTATTAATATCTGTTTACCACTTACTCTGTGCCAGTACTATTCTGAGATGAGTTTATAATCCTTAGTTCTTAAATTTTATGTAGGTATTATTCCTATTTTATATGAGGATGCTAAAGTGCAGTTAAGTAACTTGCCTCTACTGTAAATAACGTTGTATAACTGAGTCTGTGTTAATTTGGAGCCTCTGTGTTCACATATATTATCTCACATTTTAATCTCAGTGGGTATAGATGAGCTGGCTGTGGTGGAGCATGCCTGTAATCTCAGCATTCTCGAAGGCTGATGCAGAAGGATTGAAAGGTTAAGCTCAGCCTGAGCAGTTAGGTGACTTAGCAAGACCTTGTCTGAAAATAAAGATCTGGGATATAGCTCAGCATGAAGGCCCTCTCCAGCCCTCTTTAACCTTTAGTCAGTCTGTAGTATGTGTCACACATAACAGAAAATAACATCAACAAAAGATTAGGTGGGAATAAAATACAGTTTAAATATTTGTTGATTGTCCAGCTGGGTTAATGTGTTTGCTTCCTTAAGTCATGTGCCATAATATTCTAACAGTTTCATTGCATGTTAATTTAGTAACATATACTCAAATTTATTGACCTAGATGGTCTAAGTTTGAATTCTAGTTCTATCCTATGCTCCCAAGGAAATTTTTGTCTAGGCCTCAGTGTATTCTGAAAAGTAGGGTTAACAGATTATCTCATAGGGTTATTGGGAGAAATTAAATTAGTTCATCCAAGAGGCTTAGAGTGACGTGAAGTAAACACAGTTGTTAGCTGTTATATTATTGTTATGCTTTTAAGTTTTTCAAGTCCTTTAACATTTTCAGATAACATTCCTGTGCAAGAGAAAATTCTAGACCCTATTATATTTAGTCCTATTTTATAGAAAATAATTACATAAAGGAACTTGTGTAAGTGCATATGAACAAATTGGAGGGAATAAGATTGGAAAGATAATTTAACTGGGTGTGGCATCACGTACCTGTCATCTCATCTGTTCTGGAGGTTGAGGCAAGAGATTGGCTAGTTTGAAGCTATATCCTGGACTAATTTAGACCCTGTCTCTATAAAAGGAGGACTGGGATGCAACTCATTGGTAGAGTACCTGTTATGAGTAAAGTCCTGGCTCCTGGCTTCTGGATGCCACCCGTCCTACAAAAGAAGGAAAAAGGGGGACAATAAAGATTATTAAATCTGAAATGGAGGAGAGAGGCAGGGGGTCAGTGTTAAGTAGTCACTTGTGGTGTTTGAAAGAGAAGACCATTCCCAGACCCTCCTTTCTTCTGGTCTTTGAGCCTCTTCTTATTTGAGGGGAGGAGGACTGTCCTTAGAAAGGACATTGCTGCCACATTCCTGTGCCCTGGTCATCTGGTAAGTGGAGAAACAATTTGAAGGATATTGGGTTTGTTGAGAACTGGGAAATAACTTCTCTTTCTTGGAGGGAGGAGAAGATTAAATGCATGGAAGACATGAGCTGCCAGTGTGATTTATTGCTGTCATATGAATTTTTTTCATGATTTAACCCTCAGACTGCTTCAGCCGAATCCCACCCTTTTGTGCTATCAGTTTCCTGTATAGGCATTTTGGGGATCTAAGTACTTCAAGTTTTTACTTTTTCAAGTAGCGTTATGCTGCTGTACTTCATTTCAGCTGCCAGGCCCTGATTTTGGTCAGCATGGTACTGCATGATCACTGCATTGCTGTAATTAGATCTTGGTCAGATTTAACTTTCTTATCTCTGATGAAAAAGAATTTTCCTTTGTGTCCCTTCCATAGATACATCTGTGAGTGCATGGGAGGCTCTTCATAGCCTTTGAAAAACTTGAAAAAAAATTTTGAGTCATTTTGTGTCAGGATTTCTTTTTGGCTAGCGTTTCTGCTTCCGTAGTCCTCCTTTATGTTAAATACATAGAAACAATGTCTTTTGCAAATTTTTATTATACCTCTTCACACAGGGGACTATTATAGTACACGTGGGCAGTATAAGAATCAAAGTATATTGAGTTAGATTGAATTATGATTGAGGATAATTGAAGCAGTATATATTTTAATAGAAGAGAGCTTTAGCATTTGAGGCTTTGAGTTTAATTCAGAGCTGCTTTTTAATATCAGTACAATCTTGAGCAAATTGCTTAGCATCTCTGAGTCTGTTTTCTCATTTGTAAAACAGAAATAGTTTTCAGAAGGATTAAATGAGAACGAATTTATAATAAAAGAATACATGATATTGGTTGCACAACCCTTTGAATGTATTTTAAAAGGTCACTGAATAACACACTTCAGTGAATTTTATGATTTGTAAGTTATATTGCATAGCATACAAATGTGATCAAAATACAGTGATGTTAATTTTAAAATTTTACTTCCTGAAGCAGTTCTGGAAGTTGTCTTTGGTGAGTCTCCTTAGTTGCGGTGTTCTGGCTGCTTTGGATGTCCTAAAGCTGATGTGGTGCACACCTGTAATCCCAGCACTCGGGGAAGTTGAGGCAGGAGGTCGCCATGTTCAAGCCAAGCCCGAAGCTGCATGGCAGCAGATCCCATGAATAAGGTGGATGAGGACAATGTAACGCTTTTATGAGCCCACCATCCCGTTGGATGAGTACTGTGGCATTAGCTGTACTTTTGATCAAAACTCAAAAAGACACTCACAAAAACGGGCTTCTAGTTTGCTTCAGAAAGCGGCAAGAGTGGTGGGGACAAGTGTGTTTGAAGTGAGGGGAAGGACTTTGAGGGGCAGTAATGGCAGTGTATTTTTAAAAATTAAACAACTGTATATTTTGATCTCTTGTCTATGTCAGTACTTCTTTCTGAGGCGGAAATAGCATTCTATTGTATGATAGTACAGGTTTCTTTGTTTACTCATTAGTTGTTGGACATTTATGTTGTTCCCACTTTTTGTCCGTTAAGAATGCGGGCTATACACATTTTTGTATGACCAGTTTTTAATCTCTCCTAAGTTTTTATTTCTCTTAGGTATACATCTAGGATAGAGTTTCTTTAAAGTTCTGAGGACCTGCTGTCAAACTTTCCCCCACAGCGTCTGGACCATTTTACATTCCCAACAGCACTGTGCTAGAGTTCCAATTTTTTTTTCTCCGAAACAGGGTCTCGCTTTGTAATTCAGGCTGTCCCCAAACTCATTAGGCTAGCCCCAACTCAGCAATCCTCCTGCCTCTGCCTCCTGAGTGTTAGGATTACAGGCGTGAGTCACCATGCCCTGCATTGTTGTAGGTGGTTACCGGAGATTGAATTTGGGAATTTGGGCTTGCCAGGCAGATGCTGGAACCACTGAGCTAAATCCCTAGCCCAGCTATTATTTTTTTAAAGGCAAGTATTTATTGATACTCTGAGAGTAAAATTCAGGCTTTTAGCTGTTAAAAGCTCAATTTTAATAATATTACCTTGATTTACTGTAGAGAGTTGCTTCCTAAAAATGTTTAATCACAGCTGGATGGAAAGAGTATTTGGGAAATGTAATGTTGTTTGTATGAGTATGCCACCTTATTATAAGTCTATTAGAGATCCAAAGGGATCTGTCTTTGTCGAATTTGAAACAAAAGCACAGGCAGCAAAAACTGTTGAGGTAGTTCCTTGAACCTGAAGGCAGACCTGGGACAAGGAAGAGGAGCAGCGAGCCCCATGCTCTTCTGCAGGGTCAGCAACACAAATTTTTTTTTGTATCAGTGGTCGAACTCAGGACCTTGTGCTTACTAGGCAGGCACTATAATCCCAGCTCCTCAGGAGGCTGAGGCAGGAGAGATGCAAGTTCTTGTCCAGCTTGGGGAACTTAGTGGGATCTTATCTCAAAATAAAACACATAGGCCTGGGATATGACTCAGGGCCAGAGCACTTGTCTAGCATGTTCGAAGCTGTGGCTTCAATGCTTAGTGCTGGAGCGGGGTAATCTGCACATTCTGAATACTAGTTTCTTAGTAGAAGATTTGCAAGTATTTTCTCTGAATTTTTATATCTTTTTGCCAAGTATATATTACCTACATAGTATTGCTGTCCCAGTTCCTATATTATCTTTTTAAAATCTGAAAGTTCTGAATTCCAAAACAGCCCCAGATGAAGGAAGGCTCACTAGTGTGTATTTGTGTTGTTGACAATAGTTTTTTGTGTTTTTTTCTTTCTTTTTTTGAGACAAGGTCTTGCTCATAGTTGAAGCTGGTCCTGAACTTAGCCTTGAACCTAGCAATCCTCCTGCCTCTGTCTCCCAAGCGCTGGGATTACAGGCGTGAGCCACCATGCCTGGCAGTGTGGTGTGTAGTACTGATTGTTGGTGGGCATGAGTCACCATGCCCAACACTGTTGTATATGCTTACCGGGGATCGAACCTAGGCCATTGCACTTGCAAGGCAGGCACCGGAACCGCTGAGCTAAATCCCTAGCCTGACAGTAGTTTCTTACTACGTGGCTTCTTTTTGGAACAAACTCAGAGGGATTGAATTTTACATGGAGTCTTCATTAGTTAGTTAAGCCTGGCTCTCCAGCTGGGGTGCTGGTACAAGAACCTATCTCAGGTTCTGTCTCAGAAACCAACCAACCAAGCAAAAAAGGTGTGACACTAATTTTCACTGCTGTCTTTAATTAATCTTTTGTTTTTTAATACAGTGTTGTATCACATATTCATTAATATTGGGGAAGGTAATTTTTTGCTCTTTAATAATAACAGACATTTTAAAAAAATTATTTTTCTTCAATTATTTTGAAAATTTGTAAAATGAAACAGCAGAATGAACAGCATTATGAGTACCTGTATACTTTTCAGCTATGTTAGTGGTTCTCAAAATGGCTTTGCATAGATCTGTGGGGGTTCCTGAGATCCTAGGTGGGAGTTTGCAGGGTCAAAACTGTTTATATAATCTTAAGATGTTATTTGTCTATTTTAGCTCTGGTTACATTTATACCAATGGCGAAAAAGAAATTGGTGGTAAAGCTGCTGGTGCTTTAGCAAAATCAAGGCAGAAAGTACCAAATTGTATTAGTGATTATCATGTTCATGACACATTTGTTGAAAAACAAATTCCGATTTGCTTATAAATGTTCTTGATGATAGTTAAAAGTATTAATTTTATTATGCTTCCCCTCCTGTTGCTACAATATTTAAAAGCAAGTTGTGTATATGACCTAAATACTGTCATTCATAAATAATTTAGCATCAGCATTTGTACAATATCGTAGATCCTATTTAAATTATCCAGTTGTTTCTTTATACTTTTATACCTTCATCTCCTTTCAAAATCTGCTTTAAGGATCACTTTTATATTTGATTGTCATGTCTCTTTTAATCTGGAGTAGGAGTCTGTCTAGCTATCTGTACTGCACCAGATAATAAATATAGTACTTTTGGCTTTGAGAGCCAGGCTGTCTCTCATGAGGGAAAAGCATCCATAAACATACTTAAATGAATGAACTTGGCTGTGCCCTACGAAACTATTTTTTCAGATTCTTGATCAAGAATAGTCCACTTGGATCGGGAATGTAGCTCAGCAGTGTAGCGCCTGCCTGGCACATGTGAGGCTCTGAGTTCGATTTCCAGTACCTCCCCCCAAACCCTTTATTGGATATTTGTCTTTAATAACAATTTCCTTTTGATGAGTCCAGGACAGTTATAATATTTCATAAATTAGATTTTTTAAAGCTTAGATTTAGAGTAAACATTTTTGGTAAGGTATTAAATAGATGACGCCTTCTTTTCCCTTATGTCGTATTGGAAGGCACAGGTACTTTTCATCATTCTTGATGATAGATTTGATCTTTTCATCTAATGGTGTTTACTCCCCTTTGTAAGTGACCTGTGGGAAGACTGAGATACTGTGAATATCCTACTCCCCCAATAGACATTTTTAGTAACCTCCCATAGTCTTTGCCTCCGTCAGTTATTGGTTGTTATGATGAAAGGTTTTTGTTTTTGCTTTTTTGAGTCAGGTCTTGCTGTGTAGTTCAAGATGGCCTCAAACTTGGTTTCTCATGCCTTAGAGACTGCAGTGCTAGGATTATAGGCATGTATCACCACATTCAGCTCTACAGTTTTTAATATCTGCTTAAGTGACACCAGCAGCAGTAACCAAATTATAATTTCAAAATCCTCATGTACTTAGTAAACCCTTTTCAGATTTTTGTCACTGTAATTCTGTGGTTTAATTTCCCACCAGAGCCTTATCTCTCCGGGAGGGCGAGGTTGCGAGATTGAGTCTGCATGTGCTGTGCTGAGCCGCAGGTTCCAAAGTGCTGAGCGCCTTTCTCTTCTGAGCCTAGGGCTCCTTCAGGTGGGATCTGGCCTACGCTGATCATAAGAGATTTGGGCTTTGGGTAGTTTTCCTTTCTTTACAACTGATGCCAGTATTTCTTGTGTTTTAATGGTTCAGTTTATGAGTCTTGCAGTGTTCTATGAATCAGTTTTTATCTAATGATATGTTAAAGCTTGTATTGAGAGCAGATCAAGTACTTCTAGCAAGAAATGTACGCATAATAATCCTCTTACTAGGAACACTGTCTCAACTTCTAATGACAATTTTCAAACATAAGGAAAAATCGATAGACTACTCTCATACCCCTTTCACCTAGATTCAGTGATTGTTAACTGTTTGCCTTCTGCATACATAGCTATTAGTATAGTATTTAAGGCTGGGGATATAGCTCAAGGCAGAGATAACTGGAGAATTTGTTCTCGAGAAGTGTGTACATCAGATTGTCTAAGATAGGAAAAAAGTGGCCTGCATACCAGAGATTGAGTGGCAGACTAAAGAATTTATACTTTAATCTGTAATTGTTGTGTGCACTCCTTTTAGGCCTTGTTAGTAACATTTCTTCTAAATCTGTTTATTCAGCTAATATTATTAGCTACTGAGTACACTTAAGTTCTTTGAAAATCTATTGTGATTCTGAGACATGGTCTATAAATAGATACAGAAACAGGCAGAAAATGAATGAATGAATGAATGAATGGGGTGGGATGGGTTTTTGCTTTTTGAGGCAAGGTCTTGCCAGGTAGTTTAGACTGGCCTTGAGCTCACAGCAATCCTCCTGCCTCACTGTCTGGAGGATCACAGATATGTGTTTCAATGCTTGTCTTGAAGGTGAAATATTTTAGGTGACTATGAGGGATACAATTTATAATTGGAGAGTTTTGTTGTTGAGTGATGGATTGGGGGAAATGATGAATTATTAGAAGGCTTTACTGATGTTAAGATATGTTACAAGGTCATTTATCATCTTTATAATTTTAGTTTTGTTGGGACAGTGATCATTTGCATTTGAGGGGCTGCATGTAAGAAAATGGTAAGCCTAATGACAAAGTCTGTAACTTAAATATTTTTGGTGGTACTGGGTTTGAACCCAAGGTGTATGCACTAATCTATCCCTCCAGCCCCTTTCTCATTTTTTATTTTGAGAGGATCTTGCTGAGTTGCCATGTTGCCTGGATGAACTGAAACGTGTGGTATTTCTACCTCAGCGTCCTAGAATGCTGGGATTACAGGCATATACCACAAAGACTAAAAAAAAAATTCTTCATCATTATTGAGAATACAGCCTCACATACAGAGTTCTAGGTGCTCCTAAACATCTTCTCTTTCACCTTTTCAAATTTCACTGACTTTAAAACAGGTTTTATTCTTCCATACCAATCTCAACAATGTCACTAATAAATGCAGTTTATGACATTAATTAGAACTGATGCTATTTATTTTTTAGGAGTGTTGAGTCTTTACATATGCTGCTTATTGTCTTTATAACTTACAGAAGCCTAATCCATAGGCTTATGCTGATGTTTGTTGGCTTCCACTAACAAGGAGAATTTAGTGGAAATCTGAACTATTTGTAATTCTTTTAAAAATGAAACACTATATTATTAAGTATGTATTTCAGTTCTCTGTTTGTTTTGTCTTGTTTTTGCAGTACTGGGATCGAACTTGGGCCCTTGTGCTCCCGAGGTAGGCACGATACCACTTGAGCTAAATCCCTGGCCCCTCTGGTATTGACTTAGTAGTGCAGTTGGACAGATAGCACTTACATATGAAAAATAATGGGTAAATCACATCATTCTTTGTGGAGGAGTTCAAGATGTCTATTTCAATGCTTCAGATACAAAAGGCTTTTAATAATGCTGACCTTATAGGTTAAGAGTCTTACATCAGGATTTTATTGTCACCAAGTTTCAGTTCATACTAATAATTATTTTTGTATAACACTACATTTGTGTTTTTATAGGTGTTATCACATTTGAACTTTTAGAGTACCAGTTATAAATGGAGAAACAAGTACATTTGTAACTGCTCACCCCTTTTAGGCACGGTCTCACTATGTAGTCCCAGCTAGCCTTGAGCTCACTGTGTACACTAGATTGGCCTCAAACTCATGGCAGTCCTCCTGCCTTGGCCTCCCGAGTACTGGGATTACAGGCATGTGCTGCCATGCTTGGTTATAACCCAATTTTGAACTGAAATTTAAGATTAATAACTTGGACTTTACTTCATATCTCTTAGAATACTAAATGATTGTTTTTTATGGCTCTGTTTTATATCTAAATTATCATAGTAGTGAATTATCCTGTGTTCCATTCTGCAATAAACTCAATAAAATATATATTTAACTAAAAAAGCTGTGTTTTATTATTCAGGTGAGTTGAATGAACTTGATATTTGTTTTAAACTTAAAATTGGAATTGAGGAATTGGACCCTAAACAAATCCTTGAGTTACAATCCTTGAGTTACAATCCTTGAGTTAAAATATCCTGTTGAACTCTGATAGACTCAGCAAACATTTATCTCAGATATTCTGTGCAGCAGGCTTAGTGCAGGGGGTGGGAGGCTGAGTGCCTTTGGAATTAAAGTGAATAAAAAAGCAAGAATTTGAAATCCACTGGTATGATTTCAGATCCCAGCCTTGTTGCAAATCAAGAAACCCCTTGGGACTTCAGTTTCCTTATCTCTGTGATGAGGATAATGATACCTTTTCGAATCATTTTGAGGAAAGTATGAGAACACAAGCGAGAGCGCTTAGTAGAGTTGGAGCCTCACAAGACATGACTTAACTGCCCGTACGTAAATGAGTAGACAAATATGTGGTGAGAGTTAGCCAGGTCAACAGGAAGTATTTGGCTGACCTCATGCAGAATAGAATGAAGTGGTTTTGGCTGCCTGTAGACTGTGTTCTGCTTTTGTTGAAACTTGCAGTCTCAACCGGGGTGTTTCCCAACACTGCCTGAGACTTCTCACATAGCAGAAGCCAGTCCTCCTTATGGAGTGTAGTTGTTTGGTAAACATCTGTAGGTTTAAATCTTATGTTGCAGTTCAGCTGGGGGAGATCACACTCTAGCGTAGTGAATGTCAGGTAACAGGTGCCTGTCTGCTATACTCAGTTTCTAAATGTAGCCATCAAAAGCTGTAATTGCCACCCTGAGTGAAAAGTCCACCTGACAAGTGAGTGAGGCCTGTGACCTAAATAGGATGAAGGTCGAGCAGCTTACTTGGTTTTCTGAAATTGATGCTTCATTAATTTCTATAGAATGTTTATAGAGTACAGTACCTATTATAAAGGTATGTATGCCAGGCACCATTCTGGCTAGAAATACAATGGCATTAGTGAGGAAACCTCTTTTCTAGTAGAGTTACATTCTGAAGGAGTTAAATAAATACAAAATATAATGATCTCAGAAAATACAAGAATCACGAAGAGAAATAAAACAGGAAGAGGAGGTGTCAAGTTAGAGAATGTGTACTTATTTTTACATAGGATCTTATTTTAACTAGGATGATGTGGTAGCAAGCATGAGAGGTAGCAAGCAGAACCCAAGATAAAGTGAACGAGTGACCCTTAAGAAAAGGAGCCAAGGGGCCGGGGAGTTAGCTCAGTGGTTCCAGCGCCTGTCTTGCAAGCGCAAGGGCCTGGGTTCGATTCCCCGGTAACCACATACCATACTGGGTGTGGAGACTCAACGCCCAGCAGCAACCAGTACCACCTACCACAGTGCCGGGTGTGGTGGCTCACGCCTGTAATCCCAGCACTCGGGAGGCAGAGGCAGGAGGATTGCTGTGATGTGAGTTGGAGGCTGAGCTCAGGGCCAGCCTGACCCACAAAGCAAGATCCTGTCTCAAAAAAAAAAGAAAAGAAAAGGAGCCAAAACATAACGTGTTTTATTGACCATTTAGAAGAGTGCTTGGTATGAAAAGTAGAGATTACTGACTTCACGGTTGCTTTAGGAGGAAGAAGAGAAGATGAATACTTGTTGAATGATTAAAATCAGGTCACATTTATTTTAAAATATGTCTGCTAAGCGAGGGAGTAGACCTGGTACCATGAAATCAGCATTCTCTGGGACACATACACACTGTATTATAGGCTCTACTTGTTCAGGAAAAGTATATTTAAGCATTCTGGAGAACTAACAATTTTTACTCCCTTCATAGTACTTTTAAAAGTACATAGTCTTTCAATTGTCTCTATCAAAATACGAATGTGAATCTATTGGCTCCACCACAGATCTGCTTAATAAGAAATTTGAGGATAGTAACTGGGTGTTGACAATTTTAACAAGTACCCAGGCAATTTTCTATCTTTACTAAGGTTTGAAAATTATAGTTTGTAATCTGGTTGATAGAAATCATCTTTACCCTAAGCTTAGTAGGCGGGCAGGCAAGTACTTGTTTATTTAAGGCTCTTTTTTTTTTTTTTTTTTTGAGACAAGATCTCACTGTGTAGTTCAGGTAGACTTCAAACTTGTAGCAGTCTCCCTGCCTCAGCCTCTCGAGTGTAGGGATTACAGGCTGTGTGCCACCATGCCTGGCTACTTAAGATTCTTTATCTTTCCTTTTGCTTTAATTTACTTTCTGACACACTGTATCTTCTATCTTAAGATTTGTTGATGAAAAGCTGCACTGATAAAAAAAAACCCCACATGGTACTGGCACTTAACAGACCTATGGACGAGTGAACAGAATAGAGGATGCAGAAACAACACTGCGTAAACTCAGCCATATGATACTTGACAAGCCAGAAACATAAAGTGGAAGACAGCCTCTGTAACAGTGGTGCTGGGAAAACTGGCTCTCTGCCTGTAGAAGATTGAATCTAGATCTGTCTCTCTCATCATATACTAAATCCAAATCAAAAGCCTCCAACATCTAAATATTAAATTAGAAATACTTAATCTCCTGGAAGATAAAGTAGGTAAAACATAGGCAAAACAGGCGTATGCAAGGACTTTCTGGTTAGAATTCCACTTACACACACACACACACACACACACACACACACACAAAACAATCAACAAGTTGGATCATAACAAATTAAAAAAACTTCTGAACAGCAAAGGAGACAATTGAAAGAGGGAAAAGTGACCTACAGAATGGTAAAAAAATTGCTAGCTGTTCCTCTGACAACTGGTACCTAGAATATAAAAACTCAAAAAAAATCAGATACCCCTGGCATAAAAGATCCCATAAAAATGTGGGCAGTTGAAATAGACAATTTTCAAAACAAGTACAAGTAGTCAGTAAATACATGAAAAATTGTCCCACATCTCTGGTCATTAGAGAAATGCAAATTAAAACAAGACTGAGATTCTATCTTGAGAAAGAATGGCTTTTAAGAAATCAGATAATACACAAATCCCCATTATGGAGTACAATCATGATGTGTGTATGCAGTGTACCAATAAAGATAAAAAAAAGTCAGATAATAATAAATGCTGATGAGGCCGTGGGAGAAAAAAAAAAAGAACATTCTACATTGTTGGTGGAAATGTAAACTAGAACATCCACTATGGAAAGCAGCATAGAAGATTCCTTAAACTACGACTAGAAATTCCATTCCACCTAGCTATACCCCTTCTACGTGTATTCCCAAAAGAGTCGAAGGCGTCGTATTACAGCATTGCATGCATACCCTTGTTTATAGCAACACAGTTTGTATTAGCTGCATCTTGGAAGCAGGTTATATGTCCATTGGCAGATGAATATATAAAGAAAACGAGACATTGGTATACAATGGAGTACTACTGTCCCATAATAGATAAACTTGAGCCATTTATAGGAAACCTTGAGATGATAATGTTTAAGTTAAATAACTCACACAAGTTTAAATAAAAAATAGAATATAGATATTAGGAAACAGAAATCTTTCGCTTTGTTTAGTTTTTTCAGATAAGGTCTCTTGATATAGTCCAAGCTGGCCTTGAACTTGTGGCAGTCTTGCTGCTTCAGCTTCCCGAGTGCTGGGATTACAAGTATGCACCACTGTGCCTAGTTCAGGAAAAGGGTTTTTTTTGAGACAGGGTCTCGCTTTGTAGTTCAGGCCGGCCCTGAGCTCAGCCTCAAACTCACATCACAGCAATCCTCCTGCCTCTGCCTCCTGAGTGCTGGAATTACAAGCATGAGCCACCATGCCTGGCATTGTGGTATGTGGTTACTGGGGATCAAACTTGGGACCTTGTGCTTGCCAGGCAGACACTGGAACCACTGAGCTAAATCCCTGCCCAGGAAAACAGGTTTTTTGCAGAAGGGAAGGGGACCAAGAGATGAAGGGAAGGGAGGATAGGATTTAAAAAAATAATTAAAGG
This sequence comes from Petromus typicus, assembly GCA_004026965.1. Taxonomy (NCBI): domain Eukaryota; kingdom Metazoa; phylum Chordata; class Mammalia; order Rodentia; family Petromuridae; genus Petromus; species Petromus typicus. The sequence goes on along the minus strand of PVIR01031179.1, from coordinate 294 downwards.
GCCGGGGATTTAACTCAGTGGTTCCGGTGCCTGTCTAGCAAGTGCAGGGACCCGGGTTTGATCCCTGGTAACCACATGAAATAGTGGACGTGGAGACTCACCCCAGGAGCAAGCAGTACCACATACCACAGTGCCGGGCACGGTGGCTCACGCCTGTAATCCCAGCACTCGGGAGGCAGAGGCAGGAGGATTGCTGTGATGTGAGTTTGAGGCTGAGCTCAGGGCCAGCCTGAACTACAAAGCGAGACCCTGTCTCAAAAAAAAAAAAAAAATAAATAAATAAATAAATAAATA
>PVIR01031178.1:0-19310 GCA_004026965.1 Petromus typicus | reverse complement strand
TGATGATGACTATTATGTGCAGGTTTGACTGAGCCAGAGACGGGAGGGAGGCGGGCATTGGGCCGAACATCATTCCAATGTGGGGGTTCAGGGAAGCAGATGGGCTTTGTCTCGTCTCCAGAACCTCTGAATGGAACTGAAGACGGGGAGAACTCTCTCCGCTTGACTCCGCTCAGTCTGGACAGCTGCCTTCTACTGCTGGGCCCTTGGGCTTGGTATGAACTCACACCCTTGGCCCTGGTGCAGCTCCAGCCGGCTGCTCACAGATCCCGAGACTCTCCCTCGTCTGTCTGTCTGTCTGTATCTCTCTATCATCTACCCACACATCCGTCATTGTCCGTCTTGTGCTTATAGCTGCCCCTCTCTGGAGAACCCCAACCAGCCCAGCAGTGAGCCAGGAGGGGGAAGGGCTGAGGCAGCTGGGCTCCATCCCACCTGAAGGTCTCTCCACACTTTCCAGGTAGCTGAGTGTGATCCTAGCCTGTGCCTATCTCCATCTCCTGCCTGTGCACGTGGGTGGCAAGGGGGCCCCACTGACATCCGGGCAGGAGAAGCTCACCACAGAGGGTGAGACTCCCTGGGACGTGCATGAGGCAAGGTGGTCTTTACTGAAAGTTGAGGTGTATACGTGAAACTGCACATTGCAGCAAGAGTGGCATCGAAGCTTGGAAGACAGAAAAACATGGCCCCAGAAGATGTCCCTGTTCACGTTACCTCACATGGCTTTGTCACTCAACTGTCACTGTGACAAAATATCTGAGAAGTTCAGCTTCAGTGACTTTTACTTACTGTCTAGGCCTGTGGTGGCACATATCTTGTGGCAGAAGTGGTTGGCACAGAAAGCCTGCTCTTTTCACAGTTGCCAGGAAGCCTGGATCCACACATCCTCTTCAGGGCCACTCCCCAGTGACCTGCCGGGTCTCTACCAGGCCCTGCCTCCTAGAGGTGCCATGGCCCCCCACAACCCCACAGGCAGGTGACCAAGCTCTTCGGGGGACATGCAAGACCCACACTCCAGCAGTGGCGAAGGGCCTCACAGATTGATTAAGGATCTTGTAGTGCACAGAGAAGCCCTGTGGGGACGACACCACCAGCCAAGGGTGCGGAAAAGGAGAGCACTCTCCTCAGAGTCTTCGCCAGGAATAGCCTTGGTGAAACCTTGTTTTTAGCACAGAAATTGGGTTTGGACTTCTGACACCCAGAAATGTCAGAGAACACATGTGTGTCATCTGAAGTCAGCAAAGGTGGTGATCTGTTACAGCGGCCTTGGGAAACTAGCACTCAAAGGTCTCCCAAAAGGCCGGAAGTTGGCTGGAGCACGCATTTGCGCTTAACTGAGGCCAGACCCTAACTGCCTGACGCACTCACCCACACACTTCGTTTGTGAATTGACTCTGCTCTCTAGGGAGGGCTGGGCTTGGCTGTGCTCCAAACTCTGCCTGGGAAGTTCCCACTGCAGAAACTCACATCAATTACAGCACTGCCCCTGTGATCCTGAGCCCACCCTGAGTTGGTCACCCCATGTTTATGCTGGATACTGGCACCTCATCCCCTGGCGCGTCTTCTGGAGTGGTTGTGCCCAAAGCGTCACAGACTGCAGTCGCTGTGGCCACAGTGAGAAAACCCTGGAGACAAGTTAATGGGAAGGAGACACTCCTTTGGCTCACAGTTCCTCAGCCCCCGTGGTGCCTGTGTCGAGGCAGCACATCACGGGGGAGCATGCAGCACAGCAGAGCCGCTCCCCTGTGAGCCGGGAAGTGAGTGCATGGGGCTCACACTCCCCTTGGGGGCGCACCACCATGCCCCAGCCTCTTCCCCAAGCCCCACCATGGGCTCCACCACCTCCCGGGAGCATCACGAGCCTCCAGCCCACGAGGTTCCCGGGGACTAAATATATTTTGTTCTGCCCTGGGCTCGTGCTTCAGAGCACCCTGAGCATCAAATACATGCAGGCAAAATGGGCACGTCACCAAACAGAGGAGGCATTGTCACCAGGCTGTGGTACTTGGTGGGGTACAGTACACTTACACACTGAGTGCTCCTTCTGTTGACATCACTATTCAGGCCCCGGAGAGGTGCTTTCTCTCCCTCTCCTGCCCTTTATTTCCAAAACAGTGGGTGACCACATGTGAGTGACAGGAAGCTGGTGGGTTGTATCACTGCCAGCGTGCAGGTGGACACTATTCCGGCAGTGCAGTGACCTCTAGGGGGTAGAAGACTTAGGTAGAAGACAGGCTGGTTGACTTGCGGGGTCCTCCCGCTCTGCATGGCCATGCGGAGCTCTGTACGGTGAACTGCGGGGATCCCGCTGGCATTCTTGTTCTTACTGTTGTTTGGATCTGCATTTCTTGTCCAGTGGCCCTCACCGGTACTGTATTTGCTACAGACAGACATGCCAGTCTTGGAACATGTTGTGCTTTTAAACATTGCTGTTAAATTTGTGTACACAGCCATTCTTGTGATTTGCAGTACTTGTGTTCTGTTGAGTCATCGAGCAGACTGAGCGAGCACACACTGCACCCCAGGAGCCTCTCCGGAGTGGCTCACGCTCCATCAACTGAGACACCTTTGCTGCGGAGTGCTTCTGTTTAGACACTTAAAAGGTATCAATTATTGATAGACCAGCAGTAAACTCATGTTCAGCAGCGATGCAACTCAGGCCTGCAGGAAGTTCATGAGGCACTCCGCCTCCTCCGCACAGCACCTCACGGCCCACACACGGGAGCGCTAGACCGCACTTCAGGGCTGTGCGTGCCCACTTTGTTTGTTTTGTCTTGTTTTTGCAGAACAGTAATGAACGCAGGGCCTTGAGTGTGCTAGGCCACTGTTCCACCACTAAACTACATTTCCTGGCCACTCGGGAACCACTTTAAACTTTGAAATCACCAACAAATAATCCAAAATGGGATAAAGGGGGTGGTCAACAGACAGAGGGAAGCACTCCTGCGAGCTGTGTGGGAGCAGATGCAGGTAGGTGGCATCGCCACGCCCCCCCACCGAGCACGGCGGGCAGCACTGATGAGGAGACCCAGAGAGTGCCGGTGAGCAGGCAAACTGGCGAACGGCTCCAGGTGCTGAGCCTCCGACGTGTGGAGCCAGGGTGACGAACGTTGCCGTGTGACTGGCTAGGTGACAGTGAGACACTGAGACTGTAGACAGCTTTATTTTCACAAAAAGAGATAATAACCGGGTCCGGGGAGTTAGCTCAGTGGTTCCGGCGCCTGTCTTACAAGCGCAAGGACCTGGGTTCAATCCCTAGTAACCACATACCATACTGGGTGTGGAGACTCACGCCCAGCAGCAACCAGTACCACATACCACAGTGCCGGGCGTGGTGGCTCACGCCTGTCATCCCAGCACTCGGGAGGCAGAGGCAGGATTGCTGTGATGTGAGTTGGAGGCTGAGCTCAGGGCCAGCCTGAACCACAAAGCTAGACCCTGTCTCAAAAAAATATTAAAATTAAAATTAAAAAATAATAATAAAAAAGATAACCTTTATTCCCTTTTCAATGAAGTAAATAAGAAATATCATCTTTTAAAAATAAGTTTGATCTAAAATATTCACATGCATTAATTATAATTTAATTTAGCTTTTAATTTTAATAAATAAACCTAGGGGCTTAGGACATGCTCAGTGTGGAGTATTTGGCATTTACTGGATCCTGGGTTCCCCCATATCTCTGTAAAAACAAGTAAAAGGAAATATTTTCGAAGAAATAATTTTTTTTTTTTTTTAGGTTTTTTGAGACAGAGTCTCCCTTTGTGGTTCAGGCTGGCCCTGAGCTCAGCCTCCAACTCACATCACAGCAATCCTCCTGCCTCTGCCTCCCGAGTGCTGGGATTACAGGCGTGAGCCACCACGCCCGGCACTGTGGTATGTGGTACTGGTTGCTGCTGGGTGTGAGTCTCCACGCCCAGTATGGTATGTGGTTACCGGGGATCGAACCAAGGCCCTTGAGCTTGCAAGACAGGTGCCAGAACCACTGAGCTAAATCCCCGGCCGAAGAAATAATTTTTAAAAGTGCATTTTCCTTATCCTTCTGTAAAAGTAAATTTAAATACTGGGTACTTCAATATAGTTGCTCTTGATATTTAATTCTTTAGATCCTGTTGCTAATGGGACACAAATTGAACATCTTTGTTATCATAATGTAATTGATAATGTTGCTAAAAGTAAGAAAAATTAATTTTTACTAATGTGAAATAATGTAACAATATGTAAATTATGTGCTTTTTAACATTCAAATCTTTTCTTATTTGAATTAAATTATTTTTTAACTGGTACTTAAAACAGAGAAATATTATATATGAATTGTATAACATGTTATTTTCACAAAGATACCTGTGTAAAGCTGAAATGAGGTATAACACCTTACTCTTCTCAAATATCTATTATTTCTCTACGGTCGAGCATTTCAAAATCTTCCCTCTTAGCTCTTGGGATGTGTCTTGTATTTTTAGACTTTGCTAGTCCATCAACAAAAGACCAGACGTGTCCTGTGATGATGAACTTCAGATGCCTTTGGTAGCTGTTGACTTGCAGTCACAGCTTTTAAATATTTTCAAATATTGTTGCTGTAAAGACAGACCTGCTACTCAACAGCACACGGGCTTGATTTCTCACTGTTCCACGGTCCGCCCTGTACACCGGAGCCCATGCCCTGCCCACCACAGCCACCTCTCCACCCCCAGCCCGACACGGGTGGATGTCTGGGACTCCGTGACCAGGAGGAGCAGCCCCTGCCAGCAGTGTCCTGACCATCTGAGTGGCCTGGCCCCTGCCACAGAAAATAGCCTAGAAATTCTCTAATCATGGAGCTAAACATATCCCCAGGCTGGGAAAAGCCCCTGGGCAGTGTGGCAGTCAGGATGACGGTGCAGGAAATGCAAGGGAATCCTAGCCCTTCCACTGAGCAGACTGCAGAGCCAGGCCTTTGGTGCCACCCTGGAGGAAGCACAGAAACTCCACTGAAGGGCCTCGTCCAAGTCTGGGCAGACAATTCCAGGCAACAGAATGTGTCTGTCCCGAAATTCCCACCTCCCATACAGGACACAGACCAAGGCTTCCAGCTGAAAGCCTTGTGGAATTCGGCCTGCCTGCTGGGGTGAAGGGTGCTGGCTTTGCTTCCCTGGTTATGTGAGCACACATTCCACACAGGAATCCTTAGGGACACCCAGAGGAATCTGAGTTCTGCCTCCAGTCTCTAGTTTCCCTACTCACTAGCTGTGCTATCTTGGATGAGCTCTTTAACCTCTGCAGGCCTCGGTTTCCCCTTTCAAACACAGAGGCCCAGTCTTAGATGATTTTTTTTGTTTTGTTTTTTGAGACAGGGTCTCGCTTTGTGGTTCAGGCTGGCCCTGAGCTCAGCCTCCAACTCACATCACAGCAATCCTCCTGCCTCTGCCTCCCGAGTGCTGGGATGACAGGCGTGAGCCACCACGCTCGGCACTGTGGTGTGTGGTACTGATTGCTGCTGGGATGAGTCTCCACGCCCAGCATGGATGTGGCTACTGGGGATCAAACCCTGGCCCTTGCGCTTGCAAGACAGGCGCCGGAACCACCGAGCTAACTCCCCGGCCTCTTAGATGAATTTTAATGTCCCTCTTGCTCTGCAACCCTGAGGCGCCTCTGCCAGAGGGATTCCTTCTGCGTGTCTTGGACAATGGCCAGTGTCAGGACTGCTTATGCCAAAAGGCAGTTGTTCCTGTTTGCTGCCTGGTGGAGATGACCCAGACTTTTTGTGACATCACCCGTGGTGGGGATGGCCAGTGCCTCTGCCTGCGGTGTGTCACCAGCCTGGCCCAGCCCTCCCTCCAGCCTGGCCCAGCCCCCACCCCGTCACGCAGTCGGACACAGCACCTTCAGGGAGACGCCCAGAGGAGAGCAGTTCCCTTTTCAGCACCACGTCCTGTCACTGTGGTGACTCCGTAATGGGGTGCTTCCAGTAATTTCCTTAAGGCACATGCTAGTCAGCTTTCTGTCATCTAAAACGCCTGAAGTATGTAAGTTATGACGAGCAAAGTTTATTTTGGCTCATAGTTTCGGAGTTTCCAGTGTGAGAGCAGATGGAGACATTGCTTATGTGGCCGCAGGTGGCGCAGAGGACAGAATGTCATGGTGGGACCCCACGGCAGAGGTTAGCCAGGATGAAAGGAAGGAAGGAAGAAAGAAAGAAAGAGTGAGCTTGCGGGTCCCACACCCCCTTCCAGGGCAGGCCCGTGGCTGACTTCGTTCTCTTGTTCCCGGTTCCCGATGTGGCCAGGCTGGGCCCAGACCTCTAACGCTGGCCCTGGGGACATTCCAAATGTAATCTACAGCGCTTTAACACTGACTCAGCCAGTAGACCTTAGGGGTCGTCACGCCTCCCTCGTCCTGTGGCTGTGAGGGGGGAGCCAGTTCATGTGGTGTTTTGTGCAATGATTGACACATCCTGACTCGGGTGAGCACAGCAGCCGGGGCCTCCTGGCTGTGGCTGGGCACCTGCCAGGTGCTGAACACCCAGCGAGCAAGCCCAGCGCCCCAGGGAGCTACAGAGTAAGGACACCACGAGCAGCCAGGCAGCCCAGGAGGAAGTGACCTTCTGGAGGGGACGGGAGGGGCGGGGGGCCCATGGCTGCTTTACACCCCCCTCTCCAGACAGGAGAATCCATCTTCCTGCGGGAACCCACCCTGCAGTGAGCAGCACTGATACCGAAGGTCATCTGTGATCCAGTGAGGGAAGGTGACCTAGTCCTGGCCAGTCGGAACATCCCAGCGCCCCGTGGACGGTCAGTGGTGTGAGGGTGAGACCAGGTGCACACAGACGCAATGCGGAAGCTCCTGGACCTTTGGCAGGCCTGCCGGGTGCGTTGTGAGCCTGAAAGACTCCCCATGTGAGCGACCGACTTCAGGCACCTGTGCAAATGGAGAGCGGGGGACAGCACACGTGGAGGGACAAGTGGAGGGACCAGGGGCTGTGAGCTCCCGGACCTCTGGGCCCAGCAGTGCCTGCAGCCACAGCACCTACTGCGCGTCCTGAAGCCATAAAATGCCTTTCTGCCCAAGAGTGTACTGGGCTTCCAGTATCTGCAGCCTTCATCTTCGCTCATGTAAAACTTGTGAGTTTTTCTTAGTACAGAAAGTCTTAAAGAAGAAAAGAACCGTGTGACCTAGGGCATGGGGAGACATGGGAATTCTTCAGACAGAAAAGTACCAATTAGTCTTTGGAATAAAGTTCCAGGAAATCTTGGAATGTCTTGAAAGTCATGTTATATCTTCATATAAATTTTATATTCTTATATTTTATATTCTTATATTTTTAAAACACCTTATATTAATTTTATTATTGTAACACCTTACATAGAAGGTTATAATAAACACTTCAGAGGTTTCCTCTTAAAAATATGTAATAGTAATTATTCATATTACTCATAGTAATAGTAATTACTCATAATTATTATGAGAATTTGCACAAGGCTTGTAGATTTTATATTTACATTTTATATTTATAAACTATGTGACAGACATTTGAACACAGAAAGACTGAAAGGATGAAAAAATATAAAACGGCAGATAAAAGTCATTAAAATTGAAAGATACTATCACAAATTCTGAATTCTCATCTTCAAAATGATACGTTGAGCACAGAAAGTAGCAATTGACATACACAGTAGCCCTGACCTTGGTTTTCGTGTAAATGGCCTAGAGGTGGGACACAGCTGTCCTGTCGTAGGACCTGCGCTGAGTGGTTCGGGGCGCGGGGAGCACCTGGAACCGGGCCTTGGGATCACGTCGGCTCTACGAGCTTGTTTCCTATTGAACTTCGAACGTGTTTTGTCTCTTGGCCTTGACTCTGGAGTGGAGGTTGCTTTCCTGGTTCAGACTTTAGGCTGTGCCCACTTTCCCTTTGGAGAGGTCACTGCCACATCATCGGGTTCCACCTTCCTCCAGAGGTCCGGCAGAGGCCTGCCCACTGCACAGCTCCTGGGGCCCACAGTGCTACTTGAGGCCAGCCCTGCTGGCTGTCTCTCTGTCCTGCCCTCGGCCGGTGCCCTCCGTGCGTGCTTCCTGGGCATCCCCTCCAGTTCCAGTCACTCCCGTGTCTGCAGAGCTGCAGCTCCCCGTCCCCCCGCTGGCCTCATCCTCACCGCGTGGCCACATGGCACCAAGGCGTGGAAGCCAGGCGAGCGGCACCAGGAGCCGAGGGGACATGTCTTAGCTCTCAAGGGCGCATCCCTGTGTTTTGAGGGGTCTGATTTCTAGACATCTTATCTATTTTGCTTATTTTAAAGTTGCTTAAGATGGGAATAAATCTGCTCATCCACTCTGACATGGCCAGATATGAAATCTCACTGTTTGGTCTGTACTAGAAAGTGAGTATGATGTTCCATTTAGAAATTTATGACATCTCCATCCTGTTTTGTAGCCATAATCTCACACTTTTCTTCTAGTAACAATTCTGTATTTAATGAATTCAGTATTCTAGTTCTTACGACACGCTCACTGTTCTTGAGCTCATTTGATTAATTCCTCTAAAAGAATTAGACATTTAACCGGTAGGTTATTTTTTCCAAGAAAGACTCAGGGGCTTACATTCCTTCAGCAGATTCCTAGTCCAGATGGTGTCTGTGGCTCTTGGTGTTGCCTGGGGTCCCCCACCCAACCCCGCTGGCCCTCAGAGGACATTGCTGTCCCGCTTCTCTGAGACGGCACGTGGATTTGTCCTCAAGTGACGTATTAATTGTGTTTGTTTTTAAACACACTAAGCCCAACCTCACTCTGTGTGGAGCTGTGGTTTCCTAGTTGTCGCTGCAGCTGGGTATACCACGCTAGGAATGTCTGAGCCCACTCTGCCACACCGCTGTCACTGACACAGAGCTGGCTCAGGTTTACCATCATAAACAGTGCTGCTATAAACGTTCCTGAGCTTGTCTCCTGGAGTGTGTTTCGACAGTGTGGGGACGGCCAGCCAAGGGAGAGGCTGGGGCACTTCTGGGGCGTGTGTGTGCTCAGCTTCCTGAGCCTATGCCAGGTATTTCTCTAGAGCACATGAGCTGGCATCACTCCCAGCACCTGCGGCCAGGTAAGGGGCTCTGCCAGTTCCACCATGCCAGCCTGAGTGTGGCTGGAGAAGGCTGAGCTCTGCTTGCCTTTTGCTCCCTGGTAGATCTGCTTTTTTATTAGGACACTTGAAGATTTTCTCACCTAACTTTACTGTCTTAACTAGAATACATTTTAGTTTTCAGCTTTCATACTTACTCAGAACATACTTCAGTATCACACACTGGGGGAACACGGTGTCTTCCGTTTCTTTGTGTCTCTGGGCCTCCCTTCCACACACCCCTCTGTTGATCTCTTGGACCCGACCCTCTCCCTGTCCTGGCCCCTCATGCTCCTCAGACCCCTCTCCCTGACTCCTATTTCTCTCTTGTCACCTTCACTGTATTCACTGAAAGCTTTCCCTCTACCTCATTCTTCAATTTCGGCATCTATGCCACTTCTATTTTCTAGTTTATATTATGACGACATGCCGCTCTTTTCTTAAATCTGAAGCCCTCACATCTCACCTCGCTTTGCCCTCACCTCCGAGCTCTCTGTCCCAGGACAGATCCAGACTCTGGCTGTGCACTGCCCAGGGGAGCAGAGAGGTGGGAGACTCGGCCTGGGCTCCCTTCTTCCTAGGCCGCACTCCCTGCGGCCGTGGGGTTCCCACGCCTTTTCTGTCACTTTACTCACATTGGGGAACTCGGTCTCTCCCCTCGCTCCGACAGCGGAGTGTGGTGACCTCTGCACTCACTTCCTTCTGCGTTCCTGTCTGGGTTTCACTGGGAGAGCAGAGGGGACTGGGTGAGGAGGAGGGAGAAAGCTAGTGGGCAGAGAGCCTCGGCGATGTCTGCTCCTGGTTGGCAACACTGGTCCCTCCCCACACTTCAGTGTTGCCCAAATTTGGTATGGTGCCTGCAGCCTTCCCCTTGGGCAGAAGCCACTCATTTCTCCACAAGAGCCATTTCCCCTGTTCGGGTTAGGAGAGAGAATGGACAGTTAAATCTGATGGCTTAGCACCTCTGCTCTGAGTTCTCAGAGTCCACTGAGCCCTCTGCAGCCTCTAGGGAAGTGGGGACCTGCTGGGCCCAGTCCCGTGAGGCTCCGCCACACAATTCCACAATCTTGTTTATTTTCTTGGTTAACAACCTCTTTGACTGATCCTAGTGAATTTCTTCTGCTTATTTTGACTTCATTATTTACTGGGTGGGAGGCTGTTACTAAGGTACTGGCAAAACAAACTTTCATGGGAGTTTCAGTTTGTCATCTTCATCCACAAGTGCTTTATTTATTGTTTGTTTTCAGGTTATTCCACTAGAATGTAAATTCCATGGTTGTTTGTTTATCTTGTGTCCCTAAATCCTAAAATAGTGCTTAGCAAATTACAGGTGCTCATTAAACATTTGTAGGATGGATGGTGGATGGATGGATGGGCAGATGGATGGACAGATGGATGGATGGATGGACGGACGGATGGATGGACGGACGGATGGATGGACGGATGGACGGATGGATGGACGGACGGACAGACGGACGGATGGACAGATGGATGGATGGACGGACGGACAGACGGACGGATGGACGGATGGATGGACGGATGGACGGGTGGATGGATGGATGGACGGACGGACAGACGGACGGATGGACGGATGGATGGATGGATGGATGGATGGACGGACAGACGGATGGACGGACGGATGGATGGACGGATGGACGGATGGATGGACGGACGGACAGACAGATGGATGGATGGATGGACGGACGGACAGACGGACGGATGGACGGATGGATGGATGGATGGATGGACGGACGGACAGACGGATGGATGGATGACGGACGGACAGACGGACGGATGGATGGATGGATGGATGGATGGACGGACGGACAGACGGACGGACGGACGGATGGATGGATGGACGGATGGGTGGATGGACAGATGGATAGGTGGGTGGATGGATGAGCCGATGGATGCCAAAGAATTAATTAGGAGGTCTCCACTATGATTCAGACAGGGCTGCTGGGGACATAATGGAGAGGAAGGGTGGATGTGAGAAGAGTGGGGCTGGTGTGTAGGAGAGCCTGGTAACTCGGGCATGAGGTGTATGAGTTAGGAGGGAAGGCCACCCTCAGTGAAGACTGGTGTTTCGATCTCACTGAACCAGATGTTGTCATTAGGTCTTTACTAGACGAGGGAACATCATATGGCAGGATTCCAGCTGAGTTTGGATTTGCTCAGTTTGGCATCGCTGGGTTGCCTTAAACAGGGCTGATGTTCCAGAGAGAACATCTGGGTGGGCTTTGGTGTCCTTGGCCAAGGTGGAGGTTGAAGCAAGGGTGGAGGGTGATGAGAGAACAGGAAGAAGAAGGGAAGCAAAGAGGAAGGGGAAGGGAAGAGAGAGGAAAGCAAGCTACTCATCTGCACGTAAAGCTGGACAGATAAAGCGCAATGATTCTTATTCCATTAAGCTCCAGCTTCCAAAAAGTGTTTCTAGAAATTCAAAATGAATGATGCAAATGCGTGTGACATTTGTGTTCAGCTTAACTCCGTCCGTGTCTTGCCTTCTCCTTCCTCTTCCGCCCTGTCATCATTACTCCCCATCAAATGTTTCCAATGTGAAAAAGAAAATGCTGATTTATATACAGTAATCTCAAAAACGGCGACACCAGCCACCTTTAGCCACAGTGATGGCTTGCTTCTCTCCATACTCAAGGATACAACATGTGTCAGCCCAGGCTCTGAAAGTTCAGCAGGACGGTCGGCATCTCTGCCGGAACCAGTGGGACGAGCGAGGGGTAAAAAAGGCCCAGGGGCCGGGAAGGTTTGCATTGGGGTGACTCAGGCCTGGAACCAAAGCTGTTGGCGAAAGTCTGGACTTGGGGGTTGAGTCACTTTCTCAGGGCTGGGAGAAAGACTCCCTGGCTGGGGAGACCCTACAGCCTCTCGGCTCCCAGACCCTCCATCCTCGCGCTTATTCTAGGCTGGGTAATGATTTCACCCTGAATCCCGGAGCTCAGTCTCCGGGGCCCCGCTGATCACCTCCGTCCCTGGCTGGCTGAATGGGAAATTCCGGCTGATGCGCAGCCACTTGGACTCTAAGGCCTGTTGGTCACTGAGCTGTGACACACATCGGAGCAGATGGGCTCCTGCTTTCTGAATTTCCATGCTGCTTTCAACCGCAGAGACTTCAGAGAAAGGTTTATTGCCAACTGTCACAAAATAAACTCATAATCATTAAACCCATGAGGCAGGTATTACTAAATACTGGTTTTGACCAAAATGAACCACTATTTTTTAATTAAGTATGTTCACTGTGCTGAGCACCCACTAAACGGGCCATGTTCCCGATCTCACTGGCGCCCCAGGAGGCATACAGCCATTTCCCGTTTATTTCTAAGTACACATGCCCATTTGCCGGCACCCAGGCCAAGGGTCCTGCTGGCGGCCTGCTGGACCCCTGGAGGAGGCAGTGACCCTAGGCTTCTCCTGCCCCACAACTCCCTTTTCCAGGGATGGCTCACAACCGAAGACAAGGCCGCCTGGGGTCCAGCTCTCCTCCTGCAGTCCAGGCCCACAGCCAGGGAGGCTGGAAGCAGAGGTGCACAAACCTGCTCCCTTCCCAGCTCCAAGTGAGACCCGCCCTGCGATGCTGAGCCCCACACAGGTCGGGCTGAGGGAACTGGCCTCCACCCAGACTGTACCCTCCACTCCTGTCCTCCCTCCTCCCACCCCCCAGCCTCGCACTCCCTCCCAGGGGATGAAGGCCCTGAGCTGCTGTGTCCTGCTTCCTGCAAATCCACCACAGTCGCAGCTCAGGGTGCAGGCAGGCAGGCTTCAGGCCGGAAAGACTGGGGTCAGACGGAGGACTCAGCCCTCTCTGACCCATGTTCTCATCAGCTTTAAAACACTGAAACAGTTTTACCTACTGACCGTCATTTCTTCTTTTTGGTAAGCTTTGAAGCCAGCCTCTGGGTTGGGGGCAGAGACCACAAAGGCAGTGTGTTTCCAGAACCCAGTGTTTACCAAACTGAAAACTGTGTGCACACACCATAGAATGTAGCAAGACCAACTTTAGGGGACAGAGAAGCACTGTGGAGAAAAATGAATAGAATACAGCAGATAGAAAAATGAAGACACTGTCCCAGTGCTGCACGTTTCATAAGGGTTGAGTGCGCCAGAGCCTGTATTTATTTACTCAATTGATTTTTGCAGTGCTGGGGATCCGAGTGGGGGCCTGACACGCCTGAGCCAGGTGCTGTGCCACTGAGAGCACACTGGGAGTACAGTGGCTGCACAATCTGGACTTTTCCCACTATTTCACAGTGAGGACACTACTCTCACAATATCTTGACCTTCCATGAATGACTCGATGGACGACAGGAACTTAGACTTCTTACATGAGTAAACAGATAGCTGGGGGGGGGGGAATGGATGAGGGGGGGGGGGGGGGGGGGGGTGAGTAGGTGTTGGGCTGTGGGATAGATGCATTGCTAGGTGGTCAGTGGCTATGACGAACAAATCAGTGGGCACAGATGGTCTGGATACCACAACAAGTCATCCCTTAAACTATAGCATTCTTTGTTGTCTTTTCATCTGTGTGGGCTCTGTAAAGGTGAGAATACTATTTTTCTAAATAAAGGAACACTAATCATTAAACTAATTATCATAGATGACAATTATTAGAATATAAACCTAAGTACTTCATGAAACCGAGTTAGTCTTTAATGCAATTTCCGGTTGTTCGCTGCTGGCATTTAGGAAAGATGCAGTTTCTCCTTAATGTTATAATGCAAAGGAGACAAAGGAGGAATCTTTGTACCAATGAAGAATTCGCAGAGGTTTCAGGACCCAGGCTTTAGAGCTCATCCTTTCTGAGACCCTCATTTCCCAGCAAACACCTGAGCCCCAGCACAGCACCGCCTACACATCAAGATGGCTATTTTTTAAATTGAAATCTTTATTGGTACATTACATATACACATCATGATGGCACTCAACAATGAGAATTTGTACCAGTATATGACAACTTAATTCTCATTTTTTTTTCCCATAGCCCTACCTTTAATTGTTAGTCCATCTTATTCCAGCAGCGAAGCTTGATTTCTCTGTAAGTTCAGGCCCCTCAATTATTTAATCCTTCCATATTTCAGGTTCATTGCCTATAAAACAAAGATAACAGTGTCACTTCCCTCCTGGCATGGCTGTGTGTACACAACCCACGCAAGTGTTTAGAACAGTCCCTAGACCTCATAAACATTAGCCAGCCTGCCTGGCAGACAATGCTGACCTCAGTCGGAACACGGGGCTCGTGCTGAACAGGGCGGCTCCATCACCCTTGATTCACTGCTCAGCACCCGCTTTTGTGGGTAAGGCTGCAGTTTTCTTGTTTTGTCTACATGCACACATACACATGTACACACACGTATGTTCGTGTGGATGTGCACGTGTGCATGTGTGTGCGCACGAGAGGAAGGTGACAAGACATCCAGCCTAGCAGGGCCTGCTGCCCCACCTCCAACCCAGCCGCGCTGGCACTGCCTGGCACGCTGCCTTGCCGCCTCCTGTCTGCGCTCCTCTCCGCAGCTGCTCTCCAGCAGCGCTCAGAGCCTCTTAAAATGCAAGTCTCTGTCCAGACCCTCCAGCCGCTCCCTTCACGCCTGGGGAAGCACCCCACTAACTGCCAGCACCTCTCTGTGGACTCGAGGGCTGTGTGGCCTTATGGCTCAGACCTGCCCCAGCCCCAGCTCTTTGTTCCCACGGTCCTGGCCATCTCTACACCTCCTCCCGGGGGGGCTGTGCCACCTCCTTCTCTTCCACAGGATGGTGCCCCACCCCGCATCGCCCTTAGCGGTGCCTGGCTCGCTCACACGCGCGTGCGCGCGTACACACACACACACACACACACACACACGTTTGCTACTTCCTGTCTCCTGCTGAAGTGCGAGCTCTCTTAGGCCACGGTTGTGTCTGATGTGCTCACTGTCTAGAACACTGCCTGGCATATCGTTCCTCTCAGCATGTTTGAGTGAGTTTGTCCTTTTACTTTTCTACACATTGCCCCTTTCTAACTTTATCACTTTCTCACCTTTTCCTGGGACTCAGCAGTGGACCTCGGGACTCCCAGGGACACAGGCTTTTGGCTTTCCGGCCTCCAGTGGACACAGCTGTGGGCTCCGTCCGTTATACACCCATCAACCTGGCTGAGATGGTGACCGTGGCAGCAGTGTGGGCACGTCCAGCCTTCAGGAGTCTCCGGAGCCACAGCCTGAGCTGTGCTGACAGCACGTCACGCGGCGCTGGACTAGCTCTTGGTTGCGATGTGGGTGTTGAAGGGCTGCTCTCCTTCCTGCTCCATCTGCGCACTTGGTAATTTTATGAGCTCCTCTGTATCCCTGTATAAATACACCTGTGCTTCACAAGCAGGACTCAGCCTCTGCCGCCCATCATCACGAGCCTGACCCAGCCAGCCTGTGCTCTGCCACCCTCGTGGCCACAGGTGCGGCACCAGGGAGGGGCAGGGCAGCAGGGCTGGGACAGGCTTTGCTGGGGCCTTCGTACCTGCAGGCCGTGTGTGCGCAGGCTGCCTTGGGCCTCTGGAATCATGAATCTCTGTGTCTTTCATGGTGTCCATCCTCTTGGGAGAAGACGCTTACTCTAAATTATGAAGTATGTGAACAGCAAGAGTCTGGTTTACATGGACCTGTGTCTCTGCATGATGCGAGTGATGGGCTTGGGTGATGCCATCACCACATGGACACAGAGTGGGGACAAGAAGTTCAACCACAGCACATGCACCCCTGGCCCCGCAAGAGACTATTCTCACAGACACCGACGCTGTGCTGGGCTGACCCCTGAGGGACACATGTGCTGGCCCAACCCCTCACTCTGGAAGCACTCCTCACCGGCTTCCCAGCCATGATCTAGTGCTCTAGGTTAGCATGCAGCCTGGTGCATAATACGTAGCCCTAAAAACTGTCCATAACTTCCCTTCCTGGGAGCTGTGGGCTGGGAGCTGGGCTGCAGGTAACAGGGTGAGTCACAGAGACAGACACAGAGTCCGGGCCTGTGTTGGCGGCTGTGGACTCTGGAGTCTGGGATGGGGCTACAGCTCCCTGTCCCCCTGGTGTCTGAAATGGTGTCCCCCTGGTGTCTCAAGTTAGAAAGAATGGCGGCATGACCTCAGGCACAGCTGGAAGAGAGTGGCCACCTCATCTTCCCATCCCTGGCCAGCTCTTCCCTGCCGTGCTGATCCGTTAGCTAAGGGGACACACCCATTGCAGGTCCTCCACTGCTAACACTGAGTGACCCTCACACATTCTGTGTCTGGGACAGCTCCAGTCACAATCCTCTGAGGGAAGCCTAGACACAGGGCTCTTCACAGCTTGCTTTGTGTGTGACACTAACAAGGCCTTAAAGCCAACCTGGTCTGTATTCCTGGCCTTGATTACACAGCATGACCTTACTGGTGGGGCTGTCCTGCAGCAGGCTGCGTGTTAGGTTCTTTTATCTACTCCATCTCTTTTACTCCCTCAAGAATCCTATGGAATGTGCAGTGATTTTTCTGTTCTTCAGATGAGGATAGTGATACTCAGAGAGTCTCCCCAACTGCCATAGTTGTACAACTTCAAGTAGCACACATGACTCAAACCTGTGTCCATCAAACACTCTCTGGACAATAAGAGAAAATGATGAAGCCAGACACAGTGGAGTATGAATGTAATCCCCACTCTCAGGGAGTCTGTGCCAGGAAAATTATGAATTTGAGGCTAGCCTGAGCAAATTTGCAAGATTTGTCTCAAAATTTAAAAAGTTTAAAAAGAGCTAAGACTGTCTCAATGGTAGAGCACCCCTAGGTTCAGTTCCCCCAGAGAAAGAGAGAGAGAGAGAAATAGAGAGAGACAGACAGACAGACAGACAGAGTCAGAGAGAGGAATGGAGAAAGTTCAGATACCAACATCAGTACCATTGACACTGCTACCCTGTCTCCCTTCTCTTCCCAGGACAGTGTAGCATCTCTTCTTCCCAGAGCAGTGCTGGTGAACCTTTAGTGTGCCAAAACTAAAACCCAAAACCTACCTATTTATCACAAAGCGCCAGCATGGCAATTAAACCTGGATACTGAGGTGTTCGACTTTATATTGTCTTCTCATGTCTAAAAAGAAAAGCGCAGTCACACGTGTGCCACAGGTCCGCCACCTCCGCCTGGAGGTGTGCTGCAAGGCTCCCTGCAGATGTGCCCAGCCTGGTGGCCCCAACTGAGTGGCCACCAAGGAGGGACTGTGTTGAGTGATGGGTGTTGCGTGGGCCGCTGTGTGGTGTGAGACTGCGACTCTGTGCTGGTACACGGACGGACACTGACCAGTGCTCAGCCCGGGTGTCCTGGGAGGGCAAGGGCCTGGCTGAGGAGTCCCTGGACCAGGGCACTGAGTGCAGCCGCAGCCAAAGCCAAGGGCGAGCCGAAGCCCCAGATGACAGCGGGAGCTGGAAGAGGTCCTTACCCGTGTGCCTGAGTGAGCCCCAGCCTGGCCATGCCTGCCAGAACCCGGGCAGAGCGTCCACTCAGCCCCCCAAGTCTCACAGAAGCTGCCATCATGAGAAGTGCTATTAAGTTCACATGCCCCTGGTAGGGTGTCACAGAGATAATGACTTTGAGGAATGATCAAAAATATGATGAGTATTTAAATTGTTGTAATTACAGTAAGAGACACATGAGCATTAATCCCCCTCAAAATATTCTCCACTTCGTTCTTTACACATCCTTGTCACACCAGTCTTGTAACTTTCTGAAAAATTTTTGTGAGTGTCTTTAGTTACACTGTCTTGTCTGCCTCAGTGTCCAGAATCTGTTCCCAAAGTTTCTTTCATCTCCCTTTTGACTTTTAAGAAGAGCCAGAAGTCAAGTGCTGTCAGATTCAGTGAATAAAATAGAGGGGGATATATCATAATGTTTTTATTTGACACAAACTGACTTAGGCCTTTTGGATTTGTTCAGGACATCAAGGAAGTGATTAAATGACACTGACAAAAGAGGACTTCAGAACTGCCCCAGCGAGTGTACAGAATGTGGGTTCTGCATGTTCAGAGGGTTAATGGCTGTCTCTCCCTCACTATAACAATTTTATTTAGACATTCATCTTATTTTTGGCCCATACCCTATTTCTCCCCCACTCAGTCACAAGTGCCTAGAGAGCAGGTAATGTCTGTTCATCTCTGAAGTCCAGAGCCGGCCAGGAGCTCTGGGAAGAGTGTGGATGGTCTTGGCCTGTCCTCTACTATCCATCCTCCACACGGCCGGAGAGATTGTTCTAGAATGTTCATTTAATTGTGCTATTGCTTAAAACTTCTTTTTTTAATTTTTTAAATCTTTATCGGTATAGTACATAAACGCATCATGATTGCACTCCATAATGGGGATTTGTACCAGTATAAGACACAACTTAATTCTCATTTTTTCCCATAGCCCTACCACCCTACCGCCCCCCCCATATACATAAAATTTGTTTCCTTACTTTTTTGTTACAATCTCATCATTTTTCCCCCTTCACCCTATTTTACACTGAGCATTTTCTATTTCACAATATATAACATACAATTCTAGGACTCATTTACATCTTCATTTTCTCATACCAGAGAAAAGATGCAATATGTACCTATCTGTGCCCTATTTCTTTCATTATGAGGATATCCTCAAGGTATGTCCATTTAAGTAGAAATGATTCAAACTAATCATTTTTTATGGCAGAGTAATACTCCATTCTGTAGAAGAACCACAGCTTTCTTATCCAGTCTCCAGTTGATAGACACTTGGGTTGTTTCCAAGATGTAGCAATCACAAACTGGGCTGCTATAAACATGGGTGCACATATGTCACTGTGATATGAGTCTTTTAATTCTTGTGTGTATATACCTAGCAGGGCAATGGCCGGGTCAAATGGGACTTCCAATCTTAGCTTTTTGAGGAATCTCCAAACTGATCTCCACAGGGGTTGTACAAGTCTACATTCCCACCAACAGTGCAGAAGGGTTCCTTCTTCTCCACAGCCTCGCCAACATTTGCCGTTGGCTGAATCTGAAATGGCAGCCATTCTATATGGAGTGAGATGAAATCTCAATGTTGTTTTCATCTGCATCTCTCGAATGACTAATGATGTTGAGCATTTCTTCATATGCTTCTTAGCTGCTCTTACTTCTTCCTCTGAAAAGTATCTGTTCATTTCAGATGCCCATTTTTGAATTGGGTCATTAAATTTGGGTGGGCTGATTTTTTTGAGCTCTTTATATATTCTAGAT
>PVIR01031177.1:0-19590 GCA_004026965.1 Petromus typicus | reverse complement strand
GAAGGCAGCGATAAGGGGTCGCCCGGGAGCCGGCGGGCAGCTGCTGTGGCAGAGGCTAGGAGAGGCGTGTGGGGAGGTGAGCAGGTGCGGGCTGGGTGTGGTGTGGAAAGGGGGTCGTGTGTGTTTGGGGGCAGTGGCAGGGCGGGCAGAGGCGGAGGCCAGAGAGGCTCAGGATGGCGGGTGGGGAGTGTGGGCGGAGTGGTGGGCACGGTGCTGGGTCTGCTTGGATGGCAGCCGGCATCAGCAAGTGATAACCCATTACATCTGGGCTGATGCGAGTGTGGGCGGCTTGAGGGGGAGAAAGGGTTTCAGCACGGGCCACCTTGTCTTGCAGGACACCAGCTGCACATGGCAGATTCCTGGCCCCGGACTTCAGCCCAGGAGGCCCCAGAGCTGAACCGCCAGTGCTGGGTCCTGGGGCACTGGGTGTGACAGAGACCAGCCCAGCCCCCAGAGCTCCGGTCCTCGCTGGCACCAGCCCTTCCTGCAAGACCACCGGTCTGGTGCGCCGGAGCCCGGCCCGTGTGTGGTGCGGACACCTGGCCTGACCTGCCCCGTTGCCTGGGTCTCAGGCCCGAGGGACACACGGGACTGCACAGAGGGGCTTGGGGTGAGCCCAGAATTCCTGCCACCATCTCACTGGAGCCCTCCTGGTTGTAGCGGGATGTCAGGAGAGCCGCTGGACACTGGACACCACATGCCGGGCACCTGCAAGCCAGGTGGGGAGCTGAGGTGCCCCGAGGGCAGGGCCCTGTGGGGACGGGGTGGGGGGGCTTCAGGCGGAGGGAACAGCGCTGGCACCGCAGCAGGCCGCACGGCAGACCCACAGCAGGGCATCAATAAATGCTTGTTGAGCCTGTTTTCTCGCAGTGTATGGGAGGGCGGCTGTCTGGACTGGGACGGCCTGACATCGTCCCCCAGCACCCTGACAGTGAAGGTCACATGTGCGAAGGCCAGGGCTGCCTGAGACTAGGAGATGGGCAGGGTGGCATGGCTGGCAGTGCTGCTCTGGATTCCAGGGGGTGAGCAAAGAGCAAGCCCCGCTCCACAGCCTGAGCTGGAGCCTGCCTGGGGACACTTTGCCCTGTGTCTAGGACCACCTTTACCTGAAATAGGATGGGCTCCTATTGTAAAAGTGAGAGGGATAACGGAGATGAAGTAGTTTGCCTGAAGAACTAGCAAATGGCAGAACTGGGTTCAAACTAAGACCTCTGAGTCCAACTTTAGTTTCCCAACAACCTTTCCTTCTCAGAAGGATTTCTAAAGCTTTCCATCAAGCAGAACTATTTTCCTTCACAATCCACTCACCTATCATCCATCTACCTACCCATCCATCTTTCCACCTACCCATCCATGCATCCATCTACCTATCCATCTACCCCTCCACCCATCCACCCACCATCTGTCCATCCGTCCGTCCATCCGTCTGACCGTCCGTCCATCCACCTGTCCGTCCGTCTGTCCGTCCGCCCGTCCGTCCATCCATCCATCCATCCACCCGTCCATCCATTCACCCCATCTCTCCATCCATCCATCCCCCTACCCAGCCTTCTGTCCCCCCCTCCCTGCACCCTTCACTTCAATCCGTCTTTGCATTAGGCCTCCATCCTTCGTCCTCCCATGTACCGCCTGCCCCTCTTCACCCGTCTGTCGACCATCCTTCCCACGATGGAGTCACTGTGCCCCCACTCTGTGCCGAGCACTGTGGCAGACACTGTGCATGGGGCACAGAAGCGCTCAGAGAGGAGCGTGCCAGAGCAAGACAGACGCTCATGGTTCTGTGTGTGGGGTGCCATGGCACCCTCCCTGCTAAAGGGGCACACTGCCTGGCTCAGACTCCATCTCTCTGGCTTGGGACCTTGGGCCTGTAACTGGACCTCTCTGTGCCTCAGTTTCCTCATCCACTAAAAGAAAGTCATGCCTCTGCCTACCTCCTAAAACACACGGGTGTGCCAGCACTGGCGTCGGCTTCACTGGTGTGTATCGTGCTGGCTGAGGGGCGTCCGGCCGGAGGAGCTAACAAGCAGCTGCTGCTGGGGCAGTGGCCAGGGGAGGCTCCGCCAGGGAGATGACACTTGGGCCACACGTGCAGGCTTCGAGGTGCCAGGCAGACGGGAGTGCAGAGGTGTGGAGCAGAGGGCAGTGGGGACAGCTGCAGAGGCGGGGGGTCTCCCACAGGGCCTGACCAGGAGCTGGGGCCCACCCGGGGGCAGTGGTGCTTCCAGAGGTGAGTCCAGATGTGCACTGCAGGAAGAGACCAGGCTCTGGCACAGAGCCGACATGAGGGCGGCTCTGTCCTTCCTCTTGATCTCCCCGGAAGCTAGAGTGGAGGGATCTGGTGCAGCAGAGCGGCCTGGAGCCCCGGCAGGCAGGGGCTGCCGATGCTGGGGCTGCCCTGCAGGAGGGATGGCGGCCACGGCGCGCCGGTTATGGTGGGGACAGGCACACAGACAGCACTTTGAGGTCTCAGTCCTGGGGACACCCACCAGGTGTGTGCATTTGTCTGCCCGTGTGTTCCCGGTCATGTGAGTGACTCATGAACCATTTTTCCATTAATCCAGTGGCACCGAGGCCTGTGGGTGGGTCTAGGAGGGAAACTGACAGTCTCCAAAGCCTGGAGTGTTGTCAGGGCTCATTTAAGCTCTGGTCCCAAGCAGGAGGGGGCCGCCTGGCAGAGGCTGGACGGGGTGGGTGGCAGTCTGGCCCGACTGCCAGGCTTTCAGCTCTTCACTGTCACCCAGGGTCCTTCCAAAGTTGGCAGTGGGCCCCCGGAGGTCCAGGGGGTGACTTCGCTGACACACAGGCAAAATTTTAATCTATTTTAATAGTTGTGTTTATGTAAATGTGTATTAGAAAAAAATGTGTAACAGGCACCTCAGTGAATTCGCAGACCTTACTGCTTAGAATGAAACCAAAATAGGCATTTCAGTAAAAAGAGAGAGTTGGCTTAAAGAAAAACATTAAATAAATAATCATCCGAGTGTTTGTGATTATGGTGTGGGCGGCTTGAACAAGGCCACTGTCACGAGAAAGAACGAGGCAGGAGGAACACGGGGCCCGCCCGGGCTGTGTCCTCATCCCCTGGGCGCTGCAGGAAGGACTGGAACCCGCTGTCCCCCGAGACAGCAAGGCGGCACTGGCCAGATCACAGGAAGCACTTCCCAGCAAGCTGGTGAGCGGTCGCACCTGTCAGTCAGTGCGGTGCTGGAGAGTCTTCACCCCGCTGGGGCTGAGTGGGGAGGAGGAGCCGCGGCTGGGGCAGGGCACGGGGTGGGGGTGGGAGAAGCAGACACTTGGGCGGCGCTTCTGCTCTGTGCTGAGGGGTTGCTGGGCCTGCTGTCTGCTCCCCCGGGCTCCGCCCAGCACCTGCCCGCGTAGGGCTCTGCTGTGTCCCCGTCCCGTGCACAGAGAAGCCAGAGGCTGGCCTTGGCCAAGGGCGCTGTCCCAGGTGTAGCTACAGGCTACTGGGGTACTGCAGGCAGGGCAGCCCGGCCCTGCTGGCTGTGAGAGGGCATGCTGGCACACTTTGTGGCCCTCTGCCCATGTCACTCAGGCCCGGGTACAGAGCAGATCGCAGCCCTGGTCCTGCTGGGGCTGAGGGCAGTGATGAGCTGAGCCGCATCCCCTCACAGCCCATCCTGGCCACACACGCATCTCCCTGGGTAATGGAAACGTCAGGTTGATTCATGGCCACTGTCTGCAGCAGCCAGGCCTAAGGACAAGGCGCAGGGCCCAGGCCTGGGATGAGCCTTGGAGGGTGGGGGTGAGGATGCAGACAGCACCCAGGCTGTGCACAGACAGGCCTGGCTCTGAGTTCTGCGCCCACCACAGACCTGGTGGGTGGCCACCCAGGCGTGGGCAAGGGCACGGCTGCAGGGCAGGGACCACCAGCCATGAGGAAACACTGGCCCCTGTGGCTGGGACTCATGAAGGGCCAGACGGGCTGGACACAGGCCCCTCCCAGCCCTGGCAGTCAGCACCAAGCCCTTGGCTCTTGTCTGCAGACCATCTTCACTGAGGACAGCGCTGTCAGGCTCCTGGAGGGCTTTGTGGCCAGAGGCCAAGGGGTGGGACCAGAGCACCTACCCTCTCCCTTATGCCGGAAGCTTGGGGAGGGCAGGGTGCAGGCAGCTGGGGGCAGCCGGGGGTGCAGGCAGGCGGTCAGGGAGGTTGGTCAGCAGATCCCAAGCTGGAGACTGCAGGGGGGTCTGCACTTAGCCAATGGGAAGGAGACCCTAGCCCGGAGCCCTTCGTGGGCCAGTCGGCTGCGCCTGGGAGTGGGAGAGAGAACATGGCCTTCTGGGAAGGGCTCAGGCTCTTCACATCCGGCCCAGTGCTGTGAGGGCCGCGGGGAGGCGGGAGTGTCCCCCGCACTCCAGAGGGGTACACTGAGGGACAAGGTGTCAAAGTCACTCTCCAAGGTCACACTGCACCCTCAGTGGGGAGAGCTGAGGACTGTGTCAGCTGCGGAGCCATGAGCACCTGCGGGCTGAGGCCCTGAGCTGCCTCTTCATGCCCCGGCTGTCACTGTCACCACGGGGCAGTGAGCGGAGCAGTTTCCTGGGGAGCTGGCGACTGGAATGGTGTCACAAACACCAGCGGGGCTGTCAGACAGGGGCTCTCCTGCACCGCCAGCAAGGCCACCTCTGGGACTCACATGCTGGACGGTGGCCTCTCAGTTGGCTGGAGGCCCAAGGTGGAGTCCCAGGGCCATGGACAGTGCTCTGGTGTCCCACTGACGGGCCTGATTTCCAGGGCCCGAGCCTGTCCCCTGCCTGTCCTGCTCCTCCACGTCCGCCACTGGCCTCTGTCCCTGCCGAGAAGCTGGGAATCTGTGGACTCTGACGGGACAGGAAGGCAACCAGTTCCGAAGATGTAAACGCAGCCTGGACCCAGGGGCTGGCAGGCCCGGCCTGGAGGGGAGGCGGAAGTGAGGCCGGGCAGGGACGCACTTGCAGGCGCGCCTTCCCGTCTAGGTCCTTCAGAGTTGTGCTGAGCTGCGTCCCTGGGTGAGGACAGAGGCGTGTGTCAGAGGACTCAGGGCTTGCACTCCCCAGAGCCCTGCCTGCTCTTCCCAAGCCTGTCAGCCACAGCTGAATCCACAAGCCGGGCCCCAGCTGCCTGACAGTGTCCTCCAGTCTGACTACCAGCTCTGAAGCGGTGCATCCTGGGAAAGTCACAAAGCTCCCTCAGCTCAGTGTGCAGTGAGGGTCATGACAACCCACCCCGCAGGACTCTTCTGTGTGTGTCTCCACTGGGGCACCCACGGGCACGATAGGAGCCCACAGAGGAGGTGGGCCAGGGTGTCCCTGCCTCGGGTGAGGGAGGGGCTCAGAGCTGCATGGCTGAGCCGGCCTCCTACGGGCTCATGGTCTGGTCCCCATGCCAGCACCAGATTCTATTCTCAATAACATCTTTTATTGATTTTGCAAGAGAAAAAAAATAGAAATTTATTTTAGAGTTAATGCCTGTACAGCTTCTTTTTCCCTCCTAAATTGCAAGGTACATACAATTATCACAAACATCAACTGTGGCTGAGGGCGGCTTCTGCGGCACTTGGCGGGGCCGGCTTGGCTCGGCACTGGCGCTGGGGCTCTGCGGCACTGGTTTTTGGGCTCCAAAGCTGGTCTGACAAGCAGCCCCCAACTCCCCCAGGCACACCCTCCTGGGGCACAGAGGCCTGGGGTGCCTGGCACATCTGGGCACAGAGCGGCGGAGGAGCCCAGGGCTTCGGAGATACAGAAGCAATAGGTCAAAATGATGGATCTTCTCCAAGAGAAACAATTCTTATCTTCACATCAGCCCCGCGCTCCAAATGAAAAGCGCATTTGCATAGCCGCACGGCTCGGCTGCGAAGCTCATGAAGCATGTGCGGGCGCTGGTTGCGTAGGAACGTGTGCGGAGACAGCGCTGCCAACCGGGCTGGGCGCCAGGAAAACAGTGGATTAATATTTGAGACGAGAAATTACCCACCACTGGGAAACCAATTAGGTCCCTGATCCGAGCTTGTTACAGAGATGGAAATAGATGTGTTCTGGGCCACCCGACCGGGAGAAGGCACATTCCAACTCACGGGGAAGCGCTGGAAAGGGGTGAGGCAGCGCCATGGCTGCTTCGAGGGCACCACATGGAGGGCGGGAGGGCAGTGACAGAGCCCCGAGTGACCGGCTCCAGGTGAGGCCGGGCCAGGGCATCTTCCACTTGGGCCTGTCTCTCCCTTCCTCCCCTGGCAGGACACAGGTCCGGATGACCCTGCTCCAGGCTTGGCAACTGGACAGAGGCCCCACCAACCAGCTCCCCAAGGGACAAGGCCAGGGCCTCCCATACCCTGCAGCAGTACGCCCGCCCCCGGGATCTGGCTCCAAGTCCCCCTCCTCTCAGTGGCTCTCTCCCAGCCCTGACACTGAAGACACAGGCCGAGGGACACGGCCCTGCTCCCGGCGGGGAGACGGTTCTCCCTCCTGCCCATCAGCACCGCCACCGCCTCGACGGCTCCTTCTCACTTATGCAGGTTTTGGGGCGCAAGGCTGTCAAGCAGAGGACAGAGGGAGCAGAATTAGCCACCCCCAAGTCTGTGGTCTGGGCCCTGGGGTCATCACCTGTGTGTGCAACGTGCTGGGCCTTTGCTAGGCTCGGAGCAGGCCCTGATGTGTGCCCCGGCCTTTGCCTATGTGCCTGGTACCCTCTGGCCCCTTTGCAGATCTACATGTCAGCTCTCAGGGACACCTCCCCCTTAGGACAGTTCCCTCAGCACAGGGCAGCCCGGACTCCCTTCACTGCCCTTGACCTTCCCCCAGCACCCGCAGCACGGGCTTGAGGGAGCAGGCGCCCTGATGCCTTTGGCCTCAGGGTGCTGGCTGGCGAAGGGACTCAGCGGGCAGGGAGGCGGATGTGGGCGGCTCTGGGTGTGTTGGGGTGGCGCTGAGCAGGGATGGGCCCACCTGGATCTGCGACACTTGGCTTCCTCTTCGCGTTGGAGATGACCTGGTTCTCATTCATCATCTGGACATCCTGGTCCCCCGCCTGGCTACTGGGGGGTGCAACAGGAGGCTGGATCGGCGCTGGGCCAAGTGTCTGCGCCATCCATCCTCATTAGCACTGGGGGGTAGCTGGGGGGGGGCTGGGGACGCACCTGAGGGCCGTGTGCTTCTCCTGGTGACATATGTCTGCGTCCTCAGTGAAGAGGATGGTGTGGTAGGGCACTGTGGGTTCGCAGGTGGGCAGGATGCCTCCTGCCAAGTGTGTCACCATAGCCAGGATCCCATTGTACACCAGCAAGTCGTCCACTAGGAGCTGGGAGGGCACAGAGGAGGCACTGAGGGCTCCTCCCCATGGGCCCTGGGGGGACTCTGGGGGGGAATGCTCAGGCCAGGGCTTTCTCTGGGCCAGGGCTGGCAAGGGTCACTGTGTGCCAGGCGTGTGCCCAGGCTGCAGAGGGGGAAGCTGAGGTTGAACTGTCACCATCATTGAGGGCCTGAGTCCCAGAGGCAGAGCTGGGAGGCGCTCGGGTCCCGGCATGGCTCCGTGTCCGGCCCCAGCACCTCCCAGACCAGCGCAGCCCTGGGAAAGGACAGGACCTCCCGTTTCCTCAGAGACGAGGAGTAGGGGTGCCCGGGCAGTTTGGGTGGAGTTCTGCCTGCTTCTGAGCACTAGGTATTGTCTGAAGTTGTGACTCCAGGAAGGAAATCAAACTGCGACAAACGAGAACTGCCGGTGGCCTAATTATCAGTGAGCATCATTATCTCCAAAACCCAGCTAGTAAGTACTTACGCCGAATTCCTTCACCCCTCGCTGGGGTGTTTTCGAGTAATTCCACAGTTTGATCATTGACACGGTGGTAGGGAGATCGAAAATCACATAAACCCGATTCACCTGTCAGAGAGCAGCGCTGATTAAATGGTCAGGTTTGCAGACAGGAGCTCTTGGGCTGGGGTGGCAGGCATGGGCAGGGCCAGGCCAGAGGTGCCCCAGGCCCTGCTGCCCACACGGCTGGAGCTCTGCAGCCTCCTCTCTGAGCCCATTTCCAGTCAGGTCACGTGTGGCTGCGTTTGCAACAAACCGCTGAGCTGGCGTTTGGAGGGCCTGCTTCCTGGTCCGCCACAGCCCTCATTTAAATACTGGCAGAGGACTGGGTGTCCTCGGCCTTCTCCGCTCCAGCTCGGGCCCAGGCCAGGGCTCCGCCCCAGAGCTGAGGGCCACTGCTGTCAGCCACCCGCAGGGCCTGCCCTGCCCCTGCCTGCCCCTTCCTGGAAGCATAAAGGAAGAGCAAAGCAGAGTCTGGAGATGCCCGGCCCTCTGCCAGCCACAGTGTGGATCCCACTGCAAAGGGCCGCCCTCTGCCCACCTTGGCCTCCCAGGAACACATGAAAAGCAGCATTCTGGAGGATTCTCGGGCGCCTGCGGGGCACACAGCCTCTGGCAAGCCTCAGAGCCAGTGAGGGTCAGGCCCCGCCCCCTCTTCCGGGGCGCAGGTAGACAGGTGTGGGCCCTGACTGGGAGGGTGATTTGGGGCAGCAGCGCCATGGCCTTCCCAGGGAGCTGAGGCTCCCAGCAGGGTCGGGGAGTGGGCTCCGCACGTCCCCCTGCGCAGACAGGGCTGGGGACACTACCCAGCCCATTGCACGGTGGCCTTGACAAACACTAGTCACAGGTTGCTGCTGCCACCTGTGTGTGAGTGTTGTAGGTGGGAAAAGGGCGGGTCAGCTCCTCCCACTGCGCACCCAGGCGCAGGTGCCTGGGCTGGGAGCAGATACGGGGGTGCCTGCCAGCTGCACATGCCACCCTAGGCCTGGTGGTGAAGGCTGGTTCTAGACTCACCAAAAGGCTCTGGGCCAAAGACAAGCAGGAGCACTGTGGGGCGTGACGGGAAACTGCGTCAGCAGCCAAGCTGATGAGGCAGACTGTGTCAGAGTGAAGGTAGGCGGCCACGTGAGCCAGGTGGCCAGGATGTGAGGAAGAGGAAGAGGGCAGAGCACACTGCAGAGGACAGGGACGGGGTGGGGATGGCACCGGGGCCATGCCGCAGCCTCCCCCTGGGCGTCCTGCCTTCAGACTTCACTGCCCTCGCCCCAGACCTCCTCTTGGAAGCCCCTCCACAGCAGGAGAAAGAGATGCTCAGCGCAGCGGCTGCCCCTCAGCATGGCAGCAAAGCAGTGCGCTCTGTCCCAGAAGAGCAGCAGGACCGCGGCGGACACAGGGGCAGAGTCCCTGGGCCGGAGTCGGAGTGGCTGCCGGGGTACCCACCAGGCCTGGCAGGATGGGCGCCAGCCACATGTGCCTGCCGTCACTGGTGTCGTTCACTTGGTCGATGAGCTTGTCGGGGGTGCGGACGTCCCCGCACACGCCCTCCAGGGCGTTCACACTGTCGGGGAAGGCCGCGATGTCTGCACAGGGGTTAAGGGGCTGCAACCCAAGTGCTCGGGGACGCGGGGCTGGGGCTGCTGCTCCAGACGCCCGGGAGATGAGGGGCTGCAGCGGGAGCGGGGCACAGTGGGGTGCAGGTGAGGGCGGCTCGGGGGCCATGCAGGAGCATTTTCTCTCCACGGGGTGGGAAGGGCTGCGCCAGGCCACGGCAGCCTTCCTGCCCCCACAGAGCTCAGCCTGCCCTCAGGCGAGCTCTGGAACCTCTGGGCCCCAGGTTGCTCCTCTGAGACAGGGGACACAACCTGCCTCCCCCAGGGACTGCTGAGTGGCTGAATGAGGCCCTGTGCCTGGCACAGTGCCAGGCAGTGAGCCCAGTGTAGATGTGAGCGATGCGTTTTGGGGCTGAGGTGGACAGCAGGGAGGGCACATTTGGGGAAGGCTGCGGTGCCTGGCAGAGCCCTGGCACTATGTGGCTGCCCACCTGGCACTGCCCATTGTTCAGGAGAAGCCTGGAATCAGCTCTTTCTGGTAAGAACTTAAAATGTTTCAGAATTCTCTGGGGTGGCAGCCTGGCAGCCCTGGTGTGGCCGAGCCACAGGCTTGCCCCTCTGCCCCACGTCAATTCTGACCCAGCGTAGAGGTTTCTCCCTGCAGACCTTGTCAGGGCCTGTGGTTCTCAGAGGAGGGCTGTGGGGTCCCCTCCCCTCCAGGGGTGGCTGGCAGCTGCTCTCTGTCCCCCCAAGGCCTCGCCCGTGCCCAGGCCCCGTCCTGTCCCGGAAAGGATACTGCTCTCTGACAGGGGGATCCTCTCTCCCCGCCCGTCGTACAGCTCCAGCCCGGTGAGGCCGATGTAGTAGGGATCGCCCCAGCTGGTCAGCAGCTGGAACTGGAAAATGACTGGGCATCGGCTAAGGAAGGAGACGGATGAAGGGGGAGGACGGTTTCCCTCCCGGAGCTGTGAGCTCACTGGACACACGTGCACAGCATACTGCAGGTTCCAGGGCCCTGGGGGAGGGCACAGGGGCAGACGAGGCAGCCACGCAGCTGTGTCACCAGCCTGCTGACTGGGGCTGAGTGGCAGGCCCTCGGCTGGCGCCTCGGCTTCCCTGGCTCTAGAAGAACGAGACCAGAGCCCTTCCCATGGAGTGCCCGTCATGGGCCCATCTGTCCCTCTCCAGGGCCTCCTGAGCACAGGCCACCGGACTGGGGTGCTGTGACTGAACTGAACCCCGTGTGTGTGGGAGGGGGGGCCTTCGGGGGCAGCCTTGGGGATCAGGAAGGTGCCCAGGCCCTGGGAAGTGTGCAGGGCAAGAGGCTGGGGGTGCCACGGCACAGGAGGCTGGTGCAGCAGGGGGACCAGGGTCAAGGCCTCCCACAGCCTGTGTCCTGCCCGCTCCGGCTCTCCCAGGGGATAGCTTAGCCACAGGCCGGATACAGCACCGCACAGCTAGCTGCCCAATGGCCAGCTCTACCCATCCCTCCTGGCTGTGCCGTCCTGATTGCGTCACTGGTCTCGGTTTCCGTCCGTAGCTGTGGAGTCGGCATGCAGTGGCACCCAACACCCAGCACCGGGGCTGCTCGGGGGCCGTGCGCAGACCAGCAGTGCACCGAGGGTGTGGCTGGGCAGCTGTCTGGGGTCGGAGGCTGGAGCTCTGGGGTTCCTGTCCCTGCTCCTCACTGGCTGGCTCTGGTCCCACCCCAGGCCTGGTCCAGCTCTGCAGCCTGAGCCGCTGCCTCCTCCTCCGGCAGCACCCGGGAGCTCTGGGGATGCTGCCTTGGTTTCCCCACGTTCTAGCTGCTCGGTTCCTGCCTAAGCTGGTCACGCTGGTGGCTGGGAAAAGGATACAGCCACAGGGCATGGGAGGGGCCTCGTAGTCCATGCTCGCCTGCTCCAGGCTCCTGCTGTCCAGCCTGGGGGGACAGAACAGCACTGTGAGCCCCCAGTGGCCAAGGTCGCGACCTGTCACTCCTGGGCAGTTGGCTCTGCAGAGTGCCCCACCTTCCCTGAGAGCAGCCATGGCAGGAGTGTGTACAGGCCCTGGGCACAGAAGGCCGAGCTGGGCACTTGGCCATGCAGCGGGCATGTGGCTGGGCTGGGCTGTGGCTCCATGACCTGAACAAGGGGTTCCCCAGCACTGCATCATGCCAACTCGGATCTGAGCCCAGAACCCTCCCACCAGGGGCTGGGAGAGTGCCTCAAAGGGCCTTGGTGCTCCCCCGCGTCTGGGGGGAAGAGCTGACCCCAATGGCCTGCCCTGTTCTGCAGCGGCTCCTCCCACCCACCCTGGTTTCCTGTAAAGTCAGGGGCAAAGTGACAGTGAAGTGACACGAAGAGACCCTGGCATGGGCGGGAAACTCGTTTCATTTTCAGATGTTGGCCCCGGTGCTTGGACACTAGGGTTTAAAGGAGTAAACGTACTGTGGCATTTACGAATCGTAGACTGGGCGAGGAAGCCCCAGTGAGCCTCTGAAACGCAGGGCTCGATTTTCTCTTTGAATCTTTTAAAATAAGGAACACAGAAACAAGAGGAGAGTTCTTGCCCATGCCGGCCACGGGCATGTCTGGAATCTGGGCAGCTGTGGCCTCTTTTCCCAGTGGGAAGTGCAGTGAAGCGTTTAAAATCTTGAGCACTCCAGCTTGGGAAAAACCCAAACAGCCCCAGACAGGCGGGGACAGCCCCAGACAGGCGGGGGCAGCCCCAGGCTTCTGCGGAGGCTCAGCTGAGCTTTAGAAAACGGCCTGGTGGAAAAGCACTGCATTTGATCATCGTTTCTGCACCCTGCGGGCCCACACTTCAGACTGGCCCGGGCAGTGGGGCAGGCTGGCGGGTGTCTGGGCGTCCGGCCCCTCACCTCCTGGCTGGCGGGGGCGGCCGCGCCTGCAGGTAGTCCACAAAGAGGATTTCTTGAGCGAAATCAAAGTGGCAGTTGCCGGGGCCCTTCCGGATGAGGAAGCCTTCTGCAGGAGAGACGCACAGACCATCCAGGGACACGTGCACAACCTTGGCCTGGCAAACGAGACGCCTCGTGGGAGGGTGATGTGGACAGCAGTGTGCTGCCCGCCTGTGCTGGTGCTGCCTGCAGACAGCCTGCGAAAGCCGAGTGAGCACGGCTCGGCCAGTTCTCCCCCCAGGACCACAGGCCCACCAACACCCCAGCCTCAGCCCTGCTGTCCACCAGGTGTGGCACCGGCCGCTGGCAGAGAGCAGAGGATCAGATGTGGACAGTGTGACCTGACCGCCAGTTGGCAAGCTGCGGGCTCGTGCGCGCGGGGCAGGGCCGAGGCCCCCCCCCCACAGCACAGCGGTCAAGGGTGTAGGCTCAGCGCGTGCAGACTGTTGCGGCGCCCTGTGCCTCGCTTTCCCCATCTGTCAAATGGGCATAGTGCAGTTACCTTCTGAAACACACTCAAGGGATGCCTGGTACAAATGTGTACCATGTCAGCCTTGGTCTACATCAAGACTCGTTCAAACCCTGGGCCCCACAGCGGCCCTGGCTTGGCACCTTCTCTGGGACACAGGGCCCCTCTCTGGCCTACTCAGGGCCTTAGCTCTTCCTGCAGGGTGTGGACACCAGCCTGTGCCCTGCCCTTGCAGACCTGCCCTCTTACCAAATGTCTGCCCGCCTCCGTCACCCCTCTCACTCGGGGCCACTCCTCATGGACCCTAGACTGAGGGCCAGGCCTGCGAGGCCTGGACTCTGGGCCTGGTGTTCCAGAACCAGAACTTAGTCCAGAGAAGCTGGGGTGGGAAGACTGTGACCATGAGCAGCTTGGAGGACCCAGGGGACAAAGGCACAAGCCCAGGCAGACTGGCATCTTCACTGGTGGCATCTGCATGCCCATCTCACTGCGCCTGGCCCCCCAGCTACTGTGCCCAGTACCCAGGCCTCTGGGTCTCACAGGAGGGCACATTAGGTGGGCATGCAGATATGGGTACACTGATGCCAGATCCTGGCACTGTCAGTCGCCCTGAGCCAGAGGGGATGCCAGCACCCTGAAGGCGTGGCACCTCGCCCCCTCAGCTGGGGAGTGCAGGGAAATGGCCGCGGGGTGCTGGGCACACCGAGGTGAGGGTCTCTGCTGCTGGGCTGCGGCCTTCCTGACCTCCCCTGAGGGGCGGCGGGAGGGGACAGTGCTCAGCTGTGCCCAGGCCCACAGGCCAGATGAGCCCAGGAAAAGGGCTCCTGTGGACCTTTCTCTGTCTTAGAGACCCTCATTTTCCACACCAGCGAGACAGAACAGTGTGGAAATGGAGCGTGGGCCTCGTCTGGCAGCCGGGGGGTGGGGCCCAGCTGTGCGCCTCCCTGCGCCCCCGCGGCTGGGGTGGCCGCACCTGTCTCCTAGAGCCGGGGTAGAGACCAGGAAATGACAGGAGCAGGTGCCCTGGGCACAGGCCTGGCCTCGAGCCCCGTGGACCTCAGGCTATGCCCATCACTGCCCAGGGGCCCGGGCCTCCCGAGGGCCCAGCTCCTGGCTGCACGGGGCTGGGGTCTGTGTCTGCGCCCCCCCGCGTCCCTGGCTTACCCCCCGATAGGTGTCCTCGGGAGACTTATTGTAGTTCCAGAAGCGCAGGCCGGCCAGGCTTTCTGCTTTGTCGAAGCGGATCGTGACCACGTGGTCCAGCCCTGGCCAGAAGGGGATGAGCCACATGTGTCCGTCATCCATGGTGATGTTGACTCCGTCAATCAACCTGCCGGGAGGGCAGGTGGGTGAGGGGTGGCAGAGCGTGGGTGGCCGAGCCCGGGCGGCGGGGTGCGGCTCACCCCTGTCCTGCACCAGGCCAGCATCAGCCCCGAGCTGTGACTGAAGCCATCAACTGTAAATCAGACACAGTACTTAGAAGGGAACAAGAACTCAAAACCGCCTCTGCTGGTAAAGGCGCGGTGAGGTACGTCAGCGTTAAAGAAGAGGCAGGAAGCATTGGGGATTTCAGAGCCCTTGAACCAGCAACCCTGCGTCTGGGGTCTTTCTCCCCTGTGGAGAATTTACTCCACGCACTGGAAAGGTTATCTGCACAATGATATTGATTACAGAGTTACGTGTACATGCAACGTGCACACACTCAAGATAACCTAAAATACCTCAAAACAGGGAAATGGTTGAGTAAATTCGAACTGAGCACCGATCAACAGCCACCATGGTAACACAGGAAGGGAAGCCACAGGCTGGCAGGACAGTGACCGTGGCACTGGGCACCGAGGACCAGGACGGGACAGACTGGGCCAGTGGGAGATGCCAGGGATGGAAGGGTGGAGGTGGGGCTCTTGTACCCTTGCCAGGCTTTCTGATTACTGTGGGCTTGGTGGTGTGGCTTGAGAGAGCACCAACCTCTCTCTGCTGAGCTGGGCACAGGGGCAGGAAGAGGTGGGTGGCCTGGGAGCGCCCTGGGAAGACCATGCCAGCACCACGGCCCTTGGCATCCCAGGGAAGCCCAGGCGCAGGAGGGGCCTGAGCACCCTGTGCCCTCCCAGCCTCCATGGACACTGAGGGGCCATCTCTCCCCTCGGCCCAGCTCCTGGCCCTGTCCCGCCTGCCTTGTGCCCTCGGGCTGCCTCACCTCCATCCTTACAGCCCTGGGCCATGGCAGTGCCACCTGGAGCCTGGCCCCGGGGCAGGACCTGTGGTCTTGGGGCTCCCACTCCCCACCCCACAGACTCCTGACATCTGCAGACCCGCTGTCAGCGACAGACAGGCAGCTGACACATTTCCTAAATTTGCAAATAACATTTTTTTTCCTTTCACATTTGAAAGTTTGGGGTTTGGAATAAGTCCTGCAATCTAAGTGTTCATCCCAGGAGGTAATGTAATTTTTTTCTCCTCCAAAAAGCTGTTATTAAATTGATGGATGGCGTGTCTCACGACTGCTGGCATCTCAGCACTGAGGAAACTCAGCAGTTTGACACGGGGTGTTTGTAAAACGAGGCTGGCTGAGGGCTAACACCACAGAACCTTCTATTTCCTTCTCAAAGCAATTACTTTTCTGTCCTAGCAAAGGGGCCACTTCCACTGCAGAGCTGCTGTCTTCTGCCCGCAGCAGGACTGGGGGGACCGGGAAGGAGGCCACTGAGACCCTGTACGTCCAGAAGGCACCCTGCTCTGCCCTCAGAAAGGGCCAGAAACCAGGGCCGACGGCATCCGCGAGCAGCCCTGGGCCTCAACTGCGGCCTCCAGTTAACACTTCCTCTCAAGGACCAGGGCTTCCCTCGAGAAGGCCGAGTCCAAGTCTGGGCGAGAAATCCACAGGACGAGCCGGGACACTGGCACATCGGACAGCAGAGGAGGCTGCGGCCAAGGTTCCGTTAGGAGAGCTCAGGGGCGGGGCTGTACACAGGAGCGGAGCACAGGCCCGCTGGACCCCAGAACCCAGACGCCATGGAGCAGCCAGACGCAGCTGCTCCCGGTGTCCAAGAGCGACCATCTGGGCCCAGGAAGGACACAAAGAGCGACAGACTGAAACCTCCAACCGCAGCATGCCCGAGACAGGAGAGCACCGATACTCGGTCACCTCTGACACCGTGTGAGAGGAGCTTCCGTTACCCTGAAAACTGAGCAGGAGAGGAAAGGGTCGAGCGTGTCGGCCGCCTCTCCTGCCGAACGTGTGCCGCAGAATGGCCAGTCTCGGGGAAACTGCGGCCATTTCAGCAAAGAAAGGAAAACAGGCCTCGAGAAGACAGGCACATGGGTGGACGATCCGGCCCCGAGGGTGACCGGCCATCACGGTCACCGCTGCTGGGCAACCACACGGGGCATGCCCCGGTGCCACACAGCAACTTCCACCAGGCAGTCTTCCCAGAAGGCAGGATGTGGGGGGTACACGACGCAGGGGCAGAGGTACAACCCAGACTTCGCGGGGCCAGGAAATGTTCCTGCAGCAGAGAACTTCCGAAAAAATGAGAGGAGCGGAAGGGGGCCCAGCACAAGGCGGGAGAGACCTCTCAGCCAGCCACACGGGTCTTATCTGGACCTGGACTCAAGTAAACAGCCGATCAGAGATGGAGGGACCACTGCGCTGGACGTCTGATAGCTCACAGAGCCACTGTGCTAAGTTTTTAGTATGATAATGATACCAAGGTTTGCCTTTTAAAGTGCTATTGATCAGTGATACATACTGAAATATTTAGCGAAGGCACGTGAGCAGGCGTGGGACTTGCCGCAGACGCCTGGGCAGAGGGGTGGGGGACGGGGACAGGAGCCAGCAGGGTGTGGGTCACTTCTGCAGCCCGCCGGGGCCAGGGCACAATGGCCCACAAGCAGTCCGTGCCCGTCGGGAGCAAGG
Organism: Petromus typicus; assembly: GCA_004026965.1. Taxonomy (NCBI): domain Eukaryota; kingdom Metazoa; phylum Chordata; class Mammalia; order Rodentia; family Petromuridae; genus Petromus; species Petromus typicus. Next base: position 2,950 of record PVIR01031177.1, on the reverse strand, counting down.
GCCACTGTGAGAGAGGCCAGTGAGAGGGGAGCAGTGGGCGCCTGTTGCTGGCCCCGCACACTGTGGCCCCGGGCCGAGTCCAGGACGCAGAGGCGTGTGGCCAGGCCCTGCAGGCCCGGCCAGGCAGCCCGGCCCCCCTCCCCAGCAGGTGCCCTGGCCCGCATGCAGCCTGTCTAGTGACTTCTGGCCATTCCTCACCGTTCGCATCTCAGACTTCTCATCGATAAAGCAGGGGTGAGGATCACGGTGCCATCCTGAGCCAGAGTAAAAGGGTGGACATCCATGACCCCTAGCACCCAGAGCTCGGCATTCAGTAGGAGTCCGAGACACGGGGTTTATAATGTTGATTATTACTCTTGCCATCACTGTCTTACTGGAGACGTTAGGAATCTCACAGGCGGCAGACGGCAGGGATAGAATTTGAACCCTCTCCCTCAGGCTCCCTCGGCTTTCTTTGTCCATGCTCTAGAGAGTGGCTGGACACCTCCGCGTGGTCATGGGTGCAGGTCCCCGAGGTGGGTGCCACGTCTGAGGCCGCGCCCTCGGGGACTTGACCCAGCCGGGCTGTCAACTCTGACAAGTGCAGCGGAAGTGCAGCTTCTCGTCCTGAGAGGCCGGGGTGGAGCCTCTGCTGCACAGGGCTGATGACAGCTCCCAGCTCCCGGGCAGGCAGTGCTCCCGCCCAGGGAAGAGACTCGACCCCGGGCTGTCTTCGGGCTGGGAGCCCGGCTTTGCCCCTGTAGCCTGTGGCTGTGGGCGGATCCTCCCCACAGGACCTCGCTGACAGGGCAGGATCTAGTTGGGCGCTTTTGTCTGAAGGCCGAGATGGGGCCCTGGGGTGCATGGGGCGGACCCCGCACACACTTACTTGTCCAGGGTCCGGGAGTCATCTGTGTACTCGGGAAGGTCGTTCAGGTCTCGAGGGGAGGCGGAGATCTGCTGTGGGTGGACGGGCAGGGCCTGGCCGTCCTTGCCGACCACTTCCAGGCCGGTGAGGCCCAGGTAGTGGTGGTCCCCCCAGGAGGCTGTGAAGTTCAGCCGGAGGCCTGTGGCGGGGAGAAGAGGAGTTCGTCAGCCCCAGTCCCTGGCCCTGGCGGGAGGTGGAGGAGGGACTGGGCTGGGCTCTGCCTCTTTGCTGCCGCAGCCCCCGGCCAGCCCACCGCCGGGGCGCCGGTGTGTCTGTGGGCTGAACGGACTGGGCGTGTCTAAACCTGCACCTGGCCTGGGGTCGCCCCTCCCCAACACCCAGGGGTCGCACCCTCTGTGGCTTTGCATACTGTGTGGCAAACAGAGCCTTTCCCGGAGGAGCCCCCCGCCCCAGGCCCGGAGCTCCGTCCTGCGATCTCTCAGCTGCTTCTGTCTCAAGTCCTCCCTTCCGCCGCAGGGCCTCTGCACGCCAGCTCCTCCTTCTGAGCTCACGGCTTGGTGAACGCGCATCCCTGCGGGTCCCTGCCCCTTCCCCTGACTTCTCTGACGGGGTCAGCCCTCTGTTCAGAGCCTGCCGTGCCCATGGGCACTTCCTCTCCTCAGTCCTGGGCACCACTGTGGTCTTGGGATCATTTGGTAAACACGTCTGCCCTGCTGGGTGGTTGATTTCTTAAGGGAGAAATTTCTGTTTTTCTAGCCCAGTGTTGCGGAGGCTTTAAGAGCCTGAATGCCGGAACTGCAGTCCCAAACCCGTTTACCGAAAGGTCAGCCCCGCGATTCAACCTCACCTGAGGCTTTAGTTTAGGAAAAACACCTGTTACCTGAGGTCGGCTGGGGGGTGACTGGCTGCCATGCTGACAGAGCAGCCATCCTGAGCCCCTGGGGCACACGTGCCATAGGCTCACGGTTCTAGACCATTGTGCCCCCAGGCCTGGCATAGTGCACACAGCAGGGCCTGGCCAGTGACAGCTGGTCACACCAGTGAGCGCCACATCGGGACACATGCGCAGTTCATGCAGACTGGCCTCAGCCGCAAAGAAGCACACGGACTCGGGGAAGGAAATGACCTCTGGCGACACCCAGCCCTCTGTCCTGCCCTCACCGGTAGCCTTCCGGCCCTAAGGAACACATATGTAAAGGTTGTCGTCCCAGAGTGCAGACACAGGGAGCATGGGAGCCTGGGGTTACGGGAGGGGACGGGTGAGCTGAGCAGTGTGCAGAGCAGGAGCAGGAGCAGGGACCCGCCACTCTTTGCATTTCCGCAAAAAGCACAGCCTGGGCTGAGAGGGGAGCACCTGTGGTCGCCCCTGGGGAGCCAGGGGGCAGCAGGTGGGAGAGGCTGGACGGGTCCTGGGGAGTTAGCCTTTCCCGGCTTGGCCCCAGGGAGTTCTGGGAGGTGGTGCTTCCCAGATGCCCCTGGTGGGGCTGGAGCTCGGCGATGGACATGGTTGTGGTGAGAATGGGCAAGGTGGGCAGGCTGAGGGTGTTTTCCAGTGTTGCCAGGTCTCTTGGTGTCTGGGACACGGAGGGAGGGAAGAGGGACCTCTGGCTGGGGCCGCAGAGAGACTGTGGGTAGTCCTCCGGATGGACGGGGCAGGGCCAGCGTGAGGGAGCATCGCACCTCCCACCTCCCAAGCGGAGACAGGGCAGGGCCGCTCCCCCCGGCCTGCCATCCTTTGTCTGCCTGGCAAGAGACGCCGCGATTCCATCTAATCTGGGGCGCTCTGAAAATGACTGCGCTCGTTTTGAGCTAATATCCACATTCCATATTCATTTTCCTCGGGTGTATCAACTAGTATTTATATAAATGGAAATCAGTTTTGTCATTCCTGTGCCGCGCTTCGACCCTCTCAGCTCCTTTCCTGCTCATCACTGCTGATATTTGCAAAACTTCCAAAATTAGTGTCATCTGCAAATTAGCAAGTCGTATCTTCCCTTTCAAAACACTAATCGGATCTGGCCCTATTTACCACACTGTCACCCCTGGCCATTTTATTAAGCTCTCTCTATCCACGCAGAGGGG